>KZ451906.1:2110172-2213090 GCA_002786265.1 Apostasia shenzhenica
ACCTAATAATAATATTCAAACTTATTCAGTTGACCCAATTTAATAAAAATTTTAAAATAAATTAAAATAGAGATTTAATTATCTTAAATTACCATAATAAAATATTCAGAATTTTTTTTTCTACACTTAATTATAATAGCTCACCATTAAGTTTACTGATTTCATTTATTTTATAATATATAAATAAAGAAACTAACACATGCAATGAACTAAATGCAAATACAAATACTGACTAAACTCAAACCTACGATATTAAAAGAAAAAAATAAAATGTATGTAAACTAGATTCTGATTATAGGTATATGGAAAATAGGTTAGAGTCACAAGAGACACGGTCCCTAATAGGTGCCATAAAGTCCTCCAGAAATATCTGGCAAACTGTACAGCACACCAGTTAGATGCTCGCGTAACCCACCACTCAGTCTCATGCGTCTTCTGCCTACATTGGTCTATAGGTGTCGAATTTTCATAAAATCTAAGATATGCACAAGTATGCTTAACTAGATCGAACCTATTGACCTCATAATAATTGTGATGATTGCAGCCTATAATCATCTCAATGTGATCGATAGTGTTATTAATACGGTAAGATGATTTAGTAGCCTCTATCGAATCTATGATCTGCTCTTCTTTATGACTCATCTCTATGATTATTTTCTCAACTTGACTTTCAACTTCTATCCTATAACCATCTTCCTAGTGCATCTCATCCTCATATTTCTCGTACTCCTCAGCTAAACTAGGATCTGCTATATAAATAGATATAGGTACAAGTTTCAATGCTTCAGGAAGAATGAAGGTTTCTGTAGAGAACTCATTCAATATTTCTTTCACGAGAAAATTAGATTGGTCACCTATAGTCTCAATAGATCTGATAATGGGAGTAGGAATTGGAGCAACTGGTACTAATCTAGGCTCATGTTGTTTAGGTGTAGATATGCGGTCGAACCTTGCGATAAGCTCGGTCAACATAGCTTCTAATTTGGGATCCATGAGAATAGGAAAGCTAGACCTACTGGGCATATGCAAATAGAAATAAATATGTCTAAATGCACCCTATTCCAACCATGCTCTGATACCAAGTTGATGCGGCACGGAAAAATGAGTGCCAATGATAATTTATATTAATATTCAGCAAACTGACTAGCAAATTATGTTAATTAAGAGAAAAATATTTTCTATATAAATTATATGATAAATAAGATTTTAGAATCCCGCAAATTAAGATATTTTAAAATTAAAATTAAATTGGATCGTGTGATAAATAAGAATTTATCAATTTAGCTTAGGGCGTCAATTTAAATTCAATAAATCAGATTCGAGGTTCAGGAATTTAGGACAGATATCTCACCGTTAAATCCAACAGTAATTAGCACACAAGGAGTTATCGGGTCACACAATTAGAGCCAAAGAAAATAATTCAAGTTAACCGAATAATTTATATTGAAATCAAGTAACCAGTTTAGTTGAGTTCGAAAAAGAATTTACCAGCGATTTGAATCGGAGAGGAGTCACTCACATGATTAACTGATCGAGTGCGGGCACGCGGCTCTAATTAATTTGAATTTGAATTTTGATTCAGCACATGACGTCATCCTAACCATCTGATTCGATACTGATCTGTGTCCCCACCAAAAAATGGATAAGTGAAAAACTGTTGTTTCCTTCAATTTGTTAGAGGCGATAGATAAATGGTTGCCATTATTAATTTTTTTCAACTGGTCATTTGCTTCAATTATTTGGAGTGATTATTGGGTTTGAGTGCTGAACGTTTGGGCGGCGCCCAAGCATCGCACGCATTGCATGGCCCGGTGTGCACGCCCGGTTTGAGCGCTAGAACCTGATAATTTTTCAAGTTATTTGTTGTCGATTCTGCTTTGAGATCCAGCATCTTTGAGGTTCACTTTTTGTTGGGAGAAAAAGATTCTCAATCTTGACTCCCAACTTAGGTAGAGGCAATAACTTGATGTCTGAAGATCGAGCTCTGATTTCAAGCTTGAAGTACCTAGGCATTAGAGTATGGATGATGCAGCGATGTTGCCCTAGAATGCGCAAGTTATGTGAGCATGATGCCATTCGTTTGAGTCATAATCTTATAATTTTTTATAATATTTCTAAATATATCATCAAAGCAAGTATTCAATTTTTCAAAATAACATCACGGTAGCATTGAACCAAATGTCCCCAAAATCTTAAATTGGAGTATCAACTTTGAGCACTTTGAAGTTTCAGCCTTGGCTGATGCTCAACTTTAGTTAAGGTTTGTAAATTTGATCGGTTTGCGCTATTCTTATTTTGTTTTTGGTTGCAGATTTTTACACGAGCTGATAAGAACGAGGATGAAAAAAATAGATCCAGAAGAATGGAAGGAATTTGTACCTTTGAATCCATCTTTGTTTGAGAATAATGACTCTTCCATGCTGATGTAAGTTGTATTATTTTTTCCCCTAACTATACCATGACCACTGATATCATCTATTTTTGTGAAATAATTTCTTTGAGTTGAATTATATAGTAGGAGATACTGCATCTGGGTAGTGAGATTTAGAGCATGTTTGTTAAATGAACAAAAAAAAATGAATTATCATTAATTTTATTTCACATGTTATACAGAGACTCTTAACTAATACTTTATAATAAAAATTTTCCTTTTTTCATCCAAGAAATTATAAAAATAATTTTTTACATATTTAAAGCTAAATAATCGGTTATTATTTGATAGAGTAAATAAAAACAAATGATTTATATAGTTGAACTCACCCATAACCTTTTTTTTTGTTCCTTGTTCGTTCTGTTCTATGCATAAACTGACCATCATGCTGTACAATTTCAGGGATCTGAGTATGGCATTTCCTAGCTTTATAACGAATTCTCCTCGGGCTGATGAAGCAGTTAGAAAGCTGTAAGCAAAGCTCCTGACGCAGATACCTTTCGTCCTGGAGCAAGTGAAATATAGTAAGCATGAGCATTTCAATTAATTTTAGATCAAATATCCTGCAAAATGTCATTAATATCTGTTCTACGACCTGTGGTTGTGCTCATTATATCTTGCAGCAACATAATTTATAGTTTTGGGTCCGTCAGATGCAGAAATGAATGCCGGTTCTAAGGAGGATGTTGATATTTGTAAAAAAAAAATTAATTACTGAGAGATTCCTATAATTAACTCATAATTATTATGTAGTTTATAATTTTTAAAAACTTATTGAAGATCCCTACAATTTATCTAATGTTACATAGAATGTTTCTTCGCTATCAAATTGAACTTTAACACTTTTTTAAATTTTCATATTTTTATCATCTGTCACTGCCTCGCCGCTGCCACCTTGCAATCGTTGCTGCCTCGTTGACCCCGCTTTGCGGCTGCCGCCTTATCGACGCCGCTTTGCTACCGTCGTTGTCTTGTCGGGAGAGAGAGGGCGAGCATGATGCCGACGTACACGCCCCACTCTACGCAGGCGCACGCACTTGAGGGGGGAGAGAGAGAGGAGTGGGGCTTCATGCAGGCTTGCACAGTCTTGCGCATAGAAGGCAAGAGAGAGGGGCGATGGGCTGCCGGCATGGCATGCTCACCCCCTCACCGCACGTGCCTGCTCGCGTGAGAGCCTGCTCGCGTGAGAGAGACCTAGACTTTTCAATAAATTTTTAAAAATTATGAATTATAGGAATATTTCAATAATTAACTCAAAAAAACAATTAAATCACACTTCGATGCCAATTTTATTCAACGTAGGTCATAAACATAAGTCAAAATTTGATGATATTGAAGATCATAACGATATAACCTATGCCCTGTGAATCTAAAACTCAAAGTGGCAATCGAAGCTCACCTGATCGGAATGAGGTCCAGTGTGGTGGGCTCAGCCCGGGTCCAGGGTGACCATGTCCTTGAGGTTCGTGGGGAAGCAGATCTCGGTGTGGATACTGGACCAGACGTCATCCGCCAGGATTTGATTCACCGTGTCAGTGGGATGGAACTCGTCCCACCACACGTGCGTAGATGCGTCACTGCAGGCCATCTCCGGCACCAGGCACGTGATCAGCCCTCCGTACCACCCCAGCCCGCAACAAGCCCTAGTTGTTGTCTCAAACCCTGCAAAACCACCTCTCTTAATTTCCTTTGTCATCTGTCCACATAAATTCAATTTTTGAATCAAAATTTTAAGATCAGATTATCAAATGATAAATAGAATCAAAGAATATTTAGTTCAATGTTTGAAAGTTAAAAATTAATCTAGTTTAGTTTTAATTTAGTATATCATATTACACATAATATTTAATATTAAAAATTAATTTTATTTCACATCTTACACATATTATAAAAACAATAATTAATTTATATCACATCCCTCATATATCCCAACACAATAACTAACTTTATATTACATGTCTCACATATCCTAACATAATAATTAATTTTATTTAATATCATTCACAATTTTTAATAAAAAAATATCTCTACTAAAATTTAATTTTAATTTTGTTAAAATAAATTTTACAAACAGGTCCTAGATGAATACAGGGCAGATTATATCTTACTGCCAAGCATCAACCAAATAAAGTTCAAGATCAGACGGTTTTAAATCACACCGATGACCGATAATATTTTTACGTAAAACTCAGGAATTAGCTTAAATAAAAGCTCAACTTAATCCAAAACCAAACAAAGCAAAAATTGAGTCATATTACACCCATAACTTAAATGAAGAATATCTCACTTGGTAAAATTCAGACAAACATCCTTATTTTGGCAATGTAAATAGGGGTGTAGAGGCAACCCTACTGGGCTTTGGTCTCTAGCATAAATCATTAACATTGTTAATGATTTCAACAATGTTTGGGTATTTTATTTCGGTACTATGTGTGAGCCTTCACAAACAATAATAATAATAATAACAACCAATCTTTAATCCCATTAAGTGGAGTCAGCTATATGAATCTTTTATTTTTATTATATTCTATTAATTAATAAATTCTTATGTAGATCTAACTGAGTAAAATTACTCTTTATAATTTCTTGTGATATCTTCTATGATCTCCTTCTTTCTCTTTGTATATAAGCGAAATTTAATAATTTAATTTTTCTAATTAAAATTTCAATCGTCCTACAATTTATACGTCCAAATTATCTAAACTAATTTTCTCTAATTTTCTAATGTTTTTTTTTCTAAACGACAATTTTGGGGTAATTTGTCAACATTTTAAATGATTTTGTGAAGGTCAAACAACATAAAAAATTAGTTAGTAATTCACTAAACAAGTTTAGTAAATTTAGTAAGATGTAAAATACAATTATTTAAGGGATTGTCCAATGACTCACAACCTGTGGTAATACATTTTTGGTATGTATCTAGGAAGTAAAATAAAATTATTTTTTTATTTTGAAATATATATATATATATATATATATATATATATATATATGATGTGAGATATAATTAAATTTTAATATTAAAACTTATATATACGTCAAGTTAAGGTAAACTTTGTTAAACAAATGACCCTTAATGATTGAAGGGAATGTCTGGTTCAATATTACATTATCTAAATATCTATAATATCTTTAAATTATTATTTATTTAATTTAATATCACTATATTAAAATATAACAATAGAAAATCAATTTAATGTTATCTTTTTTCATTGCAATTAAGCTGACATTTAAATATAAGTAATTTTTTATGATATTTAGATGTCATATTAGAATGATCATTTAATAAATATTTATAATTTTATTTAAAGATATCATTAAATTAAATAATTAATTTTTTCAAATAACATAATATAATATTATAATAATATTAATATTGAACCAAATACTCGCTCAAAGCATATTAAATGGAAGTTAAATATCAATATGAAAAGTATTAGAATTGAGAAATGTGACAAGAAATTAGACAAAATTGATTTTTAGTTCAACTGAGGCGCTCAATTCAACCAGCTCAAAAATTTGTAATAAAATTATCAATGTAAGTGCACTTGGAGGAAGGACTTACCAAAGAGGCGGCGGTTGTCCAGTATGTTCATGGAGGCATTGAACGCATCACAAAAGGCCATTTTCGCTCCGGGAAGCTTCTCGTTGAGCTCAACAACCATATCGTTCATGGCGGCATTGAATCCAACGATGACACTGTTGATGGCTTCCACACACTCTCCATCTTTGCTTCCGTATTGCCACAGGTAGTGAGGGGTACAGCCGATTGGGCCAAGCCCCATGATCACCACCTTCCGCACGTTGGCATTGTACAAGTTCTGCATTCAAGCATTGATTCATGTGATCTTAAAGGAAGAAGGAGAAGAAGGAGGAGGTGATTCAAACCTTCAGTTCTTGTTGCAGAGTGCCTGCAAGTAGCTGGTTGAACTCCCATGGAGGATAAAGATCTTGCACGCCAGAGGCGTTGTTCAGGTAGTAATGTATGAAATCATTGCTGCCAATCGAAATGTAGAAGATCGACCTGGAGATGAGATCCGCCGCCGTTGCCTCCCCGAGGAACAGGGCAAGCTGCTGGAAGGTATCGGAGACCTGCTGGATCTGCTGCGTGAGAGAGATGTGCTGCCCCTGAGAGGGAAAAGAAGATTAGATTTCAATTCCTTCGTCGCTGGATTTGAGGGCAGAGGAGTTTTACCAGATCGGATCCGCTGGAGAAGATGATACCGGCGGCGGCAGATGCGTAGTTCAGACCATGGATCATGTCCTCGATCCGACCGCTCTGTCCGAGGAACGGTGGCACGAAGGGGAGGCCCAAACGGATCGCTGGATCAGAGAAGATTTAGACGTTTTAGTGTTCTTGGGAGTTGGAGAAAATCGAAACCCTAGGCAAGAAGAAGAGGAAGACGAAGAAGAAGAAGGAGGGGAGGCGACCAAGATAATCGACGACGATGCGGCCATTGGAGAAGCGCCCGGTAGGACGGTGAGTGTCGAAATCTCTTCCGTAAGGAGAACGATCGGCGCGCGCGAGGGTGCCGAGGAAGTTGTTGGTGCCGCAGTCGGCGGTGGAGTCGCCAATGACGAAGAAGGCCGGGACGAGAGGGGAGGCAGGTCGATCCGGCGACGGCGACGGTTCGAAGCTGGAATCGAGATCCGGCGCAGGTGAGGATGATGGAGAGGGATCGGGAGGCGCAGCGAGCGGAAAGGCCGGTGCGGCAGGAGAGTTCTCGAGGCCGGAGGAGTGGCGGCGATGGCGGATGTGGAGCGAAAGAGAGAGGGAGAGGATGAAGGACACGAGGAGGACAATGGCGGGAAGAAGCCAGCGGCGCTCCATTTTTCCCTCTTCTGGAAATTTCGAACTAGAAGGAAAATGAAGATCAACCGCTTTTATTAATTTCTAAATTTATGAAATCAAAGAAAATCAGAAAAAAAAATCTAAATTTATGTTATTTAAAAAAAAAATTATAGTATTCTTCTAGCCGCCGAGTAGAAAGAAATTTGCCTAAGAATTAAAAAGTCTTAGATTTGAATCACGCTATTACTATTAAATATAATAAAATTTATAGTTTTAAGGAGTGATATTAAAATAAATAAAATAAAATAAAAATTTATGGTATTTAACTGCTTATCTATTTTAGGTTTAGTTAGCACTAGCCGTGGCGATGAGAATTTGGCTACAACATCAACAATCATTTCATGTGTCGGTCAGGATCTTAAAATTTTGTTTCAATTTCATTTACAAATTAGAAGTATCAAATTGTTCTAAAAATGTGAGAATTTTTACTGAAATGAAATTGAAGTTTTGAAATAATCTTAATTGAAACTAAAACGCAACTCAAACTTTAGCAAAACGTAAACCATAGTTTGGATTAAAGCTATAACTAAACCGACCTAAAGGGAGCTTGACCCTTTTCATGTTCAAGCTCATTATAGATTTCGTCATTTAGGCTCTGTTTGGTTAGAAAAAAATAATAATTTAAAAAAAATTTGTGAAAATTTTTAGAAAAATGTGTAATGTTGTATTTGCATCCGCACTGACACATCTAGAGCGTACACGTGGATGTCGACGTGGCAGATACATAAGGGAAGTCTAGTGGCAAACACATGACGAAAAGCTCACGCTGAAGAACCCAAGTCGAACTCTCCAAGCCAAACTGCATATATAGTCAAGTACAAAAGTAAGGGCCTCCATATTATTTTTAAGAGGTATGGCCAACCTGAAGGGACCGTGCAATCCGTACGAGCACGGACTCTGTGCTCTGAGCATGCCGTCATTATTGGAGTCATGTTAAAGATGGAAGTCATTTCTCTGAAGTGACTGCTCCAAGCCATTCCTCTGAAATAACTGCTCTGAGACAACTTTCAGCTATAAAAATTTCATTGCAATAAGAAAAAGGGGCCCCAGACTTTTTCTCTCAAAGGGTTAACTCCAACTCTCTTTTGTGTAAAGATTTTCCCTATAATGAAAACCTTTAAAGCCGCCGAAAGATTGGCACCATGATTTTCCCGCTTAAGCAATTTCTATGTAAAAAATGTTCCCTCTAATCTCCTCTCAGATTTTGCAATATAAATAATTTGGTGCTCTCACGCAAGAACGAACCTTGTTCCCTCAATCATCCATGGAAGAAACACACGACGAAAATCCCATAGCAACAAAAACAGTAGATGACATCTACATCTCAGCCTGACATTTCTGCGAGCAATCACCAACTGCAAGCTCCTATGCATGCAGTGGCCACACTCTCCCAAATAATGCTAATCTCTCAGCTCTTCTCCAGCAGGAAAGGTTGTCCTTGCCTTTAGTAGCCCTACCACATGAGGGTTGTATTCCTTCTCCCACGCCAAGTGCCAAGTACCACGAAGAGCCCTCTGAAGAGGCCAGCACTCACATTGCGGGGAGAGTAACCCTGAAGTCTATTCTCCAGCTCCTCCAGTTAGTATAATCTTTTAACCAACAATAATGGTGGCACCTGTGCCCCACAACTATAAAGCTCTCAAAGTCAATGACTACGACAGTCTCACTGATCCAGCACAACATATGAGACACTTTGAGAACACCCTAGCAACAGGCGACCCTATTTTGGATGTGCACAAATGCCGATTATTTCAAAATACTCTAACAGGCTCGACGAAATTCCACCAAGATCTTTGGCACATCCAAGGCTACTGCCCGAACTATCTATGAACTATGCAAATCAAACAACATCCAGATGAATCCCTCCTTAAGTATGTCGACTAGTTCTCGAAAATGAACATAAAATAAACACTACTGATGATAGGTCGACTATGATCTTCGTCCACAGCATACTTTCGGAGGAATTATACAACTCCTTCGTTAACGACATGCTGAAAACACTCATGGAGGCGAGAGCCAGAGTCGAAAAGCGTTTCCACTTGGAAGATGTGAAGGTCTTAAAGACAGACGCTAAGAAAGAAGACACCTCGCCTCAAAATAAACAGGGCAACACCCTGAAGTTAAAGCAAAATACCCCCAAAAGAAATTTTCAAGATCAATGATCTCCTCCTCGCATGGGAAGCGCAAGTTTGACGACAATTCTCCTCGCACTTCAACGCCAGTGTACATTATCAAGGTTTCTCAATTTTGAAGGACAAGGGATTAATTTGAAGTCAAGGCGAACAACAGCCTCCACAACCAGGTGAGGACTCGACGAAGTACTGCAAGTTCCATCAGCGCTACAGCCATCTCTTGCATAAGTGCTGCTCTTTTTGGGCACTCGTTAATGAATACATAGAAAAGGAATTCCTTATTGGCTACAAAAAGGTGGAAGAGCTACCCTCAAAGACGATGCAGACTCGATTTCCATAGGATGAACCCTCTGTCGGTTTGTCGTCAACTCCAACCACGTCTAAATCCAATGGAAAGAAGGTTGTATTGTCGATTTTCATCTTTGACTATACCTACCCAGCACAAAGGCACCCTTAGGTATGCGCTGTCGAAGCCCTAGTTTTACCTTACATTACCTTCACTGTAGGTGATCTTCCCTAAGGCGATGGTAATCGCAATGACCCCATAGTGGTCATCACCGAGATCAAAGGTTGTGATGTTCATCGGACCCTGGTCGACATGGGGAGTTCGATCGATATCCTGTACATGTGTGCCTTCAAAGAGATAGGTTTCGACCCCTGCAAACCTCTTCCTCCTCTCCGTGACGTCTATCGATCTGCAGGCTATGCATCACTGCGTGTCGCCCTAGAAGATGGCCCTAGGCGGGAGACAAAAATGATTGACTTCATCCTCAACGACGCGCCCTTCGGCTATAGTGTGATTCTCGGACAACCTTCGATAGTGGCTTTTTGTATGGTTCCCTCTACTTTCCACCTCTACATCAAGTTTCCTATATCATTAGGCATCACCACCATCAGAGGAGACAAAGCGGGGAGCCGAGAAGTGCTTCGAGGTCAACGCTCAACTCCATACAAATCATTTGGTTCCTAGGGATCACACTCCGCCTTCTGCCGAGAAGAATGATTATGTAACTATCACTGACAGAAAGACTATACTTATTTCTAATGTTCTGAAAGCAACAAGCCTGCTTTAGCAGAGCTTCATTCTAAGTATTTCGATGTCTTTGTCTGGGAACCTAGGGATATGCCCGGAATAAACCACACCATAGTCAAACACAGGTTGAGTCTCAAAGCTAATGCGGCTCCTCCCGTCAGGCAAAAAAAGGAACTTTGGCAGCGAAAAACAACAAGCCATCAAGGAAAAAGTCAAAAAGCTCCTCACAGCAGGCTTCATCAGTTAGATCGCATACCCATCCTAACGGATGAATGTCGTAGTCATGATGAAAAGCATAGGCAAATGGCAAATGTGCATCTACTTCACTGACCTGAACAAAGCATACCCAAAAAATTTCTACCCTTTGCTGAAAATAGACAAGCTCACCTACTCTTCAGCAAAGTATTCGGTGATGAGTTTTGTGGATACCTTCTCTGACTACCACCAGATTTCGAATGGCAGAGGAAGACGAAAAGCACACATCATTTATAACTGATCATGAGACCTTTTGCTACAAAGTCATGCTGTTCGGCTTGAAAAGCGCAGGCGCGACATACCAGCGAATGGTTGACAATGTCTTAAAGGACCAAAAGGGGCATCTCTATGACCTCTGCGGAATGCTCAACACTTTTCACACCTACAACATCAAGTTGAACCCTCTCAAGAGCATTTTCGAATCAGCATATGGGAAATTCCTAGGCCACATAGTGTCAGCCAAAGGGATTGAAGCAAACCTTGAGAAGATACAGGCTATCTTTGAGATGGACCCTCCACGAACACCCGTGGGTATACAGAAGCTGAATGAAAGGATCACCGCTCTTAGCAGATTTATATCCAGATTTGGAGAACGATGTCTTCCTTTCTTCAAGGTCCTTTGAGGAGAGTATGCAGTCGGAATGACGACTGCCAATAGGCCTTCAAGTCATTGAAGAAGTATCTGCTCTCGCCGCTTTTGCTTTCAGCTCCACTCTCAGGAGAATATCTCTTTCTCTACATTAGCGCCACTAACAATTCAATGTCAGCGGTCCTCGTCCGTGAAGAGGCAGGCCGACAACGCCTCATTCACTATGTCAGATGCATCTAGCATGGTACCAAATTAAGGCACCCTCTCTTGAAAAACTCTTGTTTGCTTTAATAGTTGCTATCCGCAGGCTGTATTACTACTTACAGTCTCACTCTATTAAAGTGGCGATAAACCAGCCCCTTCGAAGAGTGCTCCACTCCCCCAAAGTCTCGGGGAGACTTCAGAAGTGGGCTATCGAGTTCTCAGAATTTGACATAGACTTTCTCTCAAGATCAGTCTTGAAGAGCTAGGTACTGGCTGATTTTGTTGTTGAACTGACCATAGAGCAACTAGAGCCGCCAGAGAACCAACTGCCCTAAACCCTCCATAATGACGGGACATCAGAGGAATACACCCAAGGGATCGACGTCGTCCTCACCAGCCCCTGGGGGATCTATCTCCGAAGATCAAGAAAGATATGGTTCCCCATTACGAACAACCAAGCCGAGTATGAGGCCTTCATCACCGGACTCAAGTTTGCCAAAGGTCTTGGAGTTCATTTTGTGGAGAGCATTTACAGCGGCTCCAAGTTGTTGATGAACCAATTAAGGAAAACCAACCAAATGAAGGATGGGATACTCAAGAAATATTTGCAGTTGGCCAAAAGACTCCTACAACATTTCGTCCAAGCGCTCCCACTGCACATCCCCTGCAAAATGAATTCCCTTACAGATGAGCTGGCAAAAGATAAGTGGGAGAGGTCCATGACATTTTGGCACCAACCTATGATGATCATGAGATTTTTGACATCAATCCTAACCCCAAAAGCTGGATGGACGAAATCTTATGGCACCTTCAGACAGGGGAACTCCTAGCTGACAAGCACGAGGCTAAAAAGCTCTGGGTGAAGGCTACAAAGTATGTTCTCGTATAGGGGCAATTGTTCAAGTGCACTACTTATAGCCTTTGGTCAAATGCATCTGCGAAGAAGGCTCCAAGACTGTGCTCGAACAAGTCCACTTCGATAAATGTCGAACCCACACTGTTGGGCGGAACCTCGCACTACAAGTATTGCGCCAAGAATATTATTGGCCTAGTATTCACAAAGACGCCAAAGAATTTAGTCGGAGGTGCCCCCAGTGCTAAATCTACTCGAACATCCCAAAACAGCCTACGGTGCAATTGTAATCTCTGGTAAGCTCATGGCCCTTCTCAATGTGGGGGCTGGACTTCTTGAGGTCATTTTCAAAATATAGCAGAAATTTGCGTTACTTGCTATTAGCAATAGACTACTTCTCCAAATGGGTAGAGGCCAAAGCAATGACACAACCAATTGGAGCGAGTGTGAGAAACTTCATTTGGGCACAACTTATATGCCAATTCGGAACTCCCCTCTCTTTGGTCTGCAACAACGAAACAGCCTTCACGAGCCGCACCATTCAAGACCTTTGTTCCGAAAGTGGCATAAATCTAAAATTTGCCTCAATTCGTCACCCCCAGTCTAATGGGCAAGCCGAAGCAACAAACAAGAACTTTTTCAAAATACTGAAAAGAAGACTTGAAGGAGCCGAGTCGTCATGAGCTGCTAAGTTGCCAGCAGTAATCTGGGGTTTCAACTGCATGCCAATTGCCGCCATGGGTCAAACATCGTACTCTCTGGTTTTCGACCAGAAAGCACTCATTCTAATCGAATTGGTGGTCTACTCCCCCCGTGTCGAACGCGCCAGCAGCTTCGAACCTCAAGCTCTCCTAGAGTGGTAACGGCGAAATGAAAACAGTAAAAGAGTCGAGTTTGATCTTCTTGAAGAAAACAGAGATCTGACCACACTCAAACAAGTCAAACACAAGCAATGGATCACAAAATACTACAATAAGCACGTCTGGAGAAGACCATTACAAGAAGGCGACCTTGTCTTGAAGCTAAGAAATACCACTAGAAGAGACGTGATGCTAGGAAAGCTCGATTCCAACTGTGAAGCCCCCTTCATCATCCGCAATGTATTGGGATCGAACACCTACAAACTAGCAAGGTTAGACGGCACTCTTCTTCCTAGAACATGGAGTGGCAACAATCTCAAAAAAATTTATCCATAAAAACATTATAAGTCATTCGTAATGCTTTAGTTATGATACAAATTGCTACCTTAAAATGCTTTGTTAGTGCCTAGGCAACTGGCAGTCAATGGCACTCCCTTCTCAAAGTCCCAGGCTACTTCATCTTAACTTAACGCTTAGGTGATTGACAATCACAGGCACTTCTCTTTTTGAAGTCTCGGGCAACTCCATCTCAACTTAGCGCCTAGGCGACTGGTAATCAAGGGCACTTCCTTTTTCGAAGTCTCAGGCCACTCCATTTCAACTTAGTGCTTAGGAGACTGGCAGTCAAGGACACTCCCTTGTTTGAAGTCCCAAGCTACTCTATCCTAACTAAGCACCTAGAAAGTTCCCCCTTTACTGGGAACTCAAACTAATTAGTATTCATCTACAATGGAGCTATCACAGAAGAAAGCAACACAACTGATAAAAGAAAATATTCTTTTATTTATAATAAAAATATTACAACTATTCCATGCAAAAAAGGAAAATACAAAAATTTATATTCTGTTGTCCCTCCTCGAAGTCTCAGAGGAGTCTACTTCGATATCAGCACTAGGTGTGCGAAAAACTCCCTCCAGCGGATCCCACGAACTGAGCAGCGACATGGATAGCGACTGCCCCATGGCCTCATCTCCCTGAGCACTTGGTTCCTCCTCCCGTTGGGGAATCCCTTCAGCAATGTCCTCCATTGTCGCCATTTCAGCCTCGGTTGGAGGGGTGGGCATCTTCATGCATGACACGAAGGCTAACTTTTTTCTAACCACTCCGTCGACATCTTAAAGTACAGGCACTTGTACGAATAATTTCTCGAGCGGATGTATTCCTCCAAGTCTAGACCTTCGAGGTCCTCGCGCCTCACCATTCCTCGATAAAGGAGAGCCAAGCCCAACATGTTGATCGAACTCTCCAAGGCCTCCTTGATCATCGCCTTGAACTTCAACGAACACCGAAATTCGGCAACTCCATCCTCACGGGCCTCTTCATGACTATGGTCAAGAGACTCCTCTAGGAGTCGCTCGAGTTCGACTTCCTGACAATTAGCCTCTTCGAGGCTTCGCATGGTCGAATGCAAGAGCTTTTCAGTGAGACGACACTGGCACCTGAGTTTAGGAGCCCGAACTGTAACTTCTTAGCCTTCATCTCCTGTGTCATCGCCTCCCTTCCAAGTGCCCCTTGCGCCTCCTGGAGCTGCAAAATAAAAGTTTTTACTAGCAGTTGGATCCGAAAAGACAGAAGTAAAATCCTTACCGCCTTTGCCAGATCTGCACATCTGGTACTAAGCGTTGTTACTGAATTCATCCCTCTCTGTTCGGGGCCATGGGAGGAAGGTTCTTCTGAAAGAGTCTCTTTAGACTCTTCAACACTCAATCGCCTGAGGCCGCCTCGCCTGCGGCATGAGTGTCCTTCGAATGTCCATCGCCCTCACATCCCTCCTTGACGTCATCGCTAACCTGGATGTTGTCGTGTATGTCAAGTCAAGATCGCCCCCTTCAGAGGTAGCGGCCATAGCCGAAGAGCCCTCCGCCGGAGATGTTCTTCTCCTCTGAGCCGGCGGCTGGGACAAGCCGACTCTGTAATGCTCTTTTGCTCCCAATCTGGCAAAGGCGGAACCATGCCAGTTCGAGCTACGGGCGACCTGTCAAGGGAAAATGTCAATACCAAGCTGAAATCAAACTAAGAGTCAGAGATCTCACCCGTATAAGCTCGAACGTCATCTTCTAGCAGCCTCAAATAATCCTTTGCGTCGTGGACGTGCTTGCGATTCTCGTCCACTGCCTGGAAGTAAGGGTTCTCAAAGCTGATCCCTCTCTCACGAACTGCGCTTTGCCAACCCTCGGGGGACGACAAAACTCACTTCCTCAAGGTCAATAAAGAAGAATCTGTTGTACCAGTCTACGAAGTCGATGTCTCTTACCTTGAACACCTGGCAGTATCTCCCTTTCAAGACGAAACACCCGTGCAGACAGGGATTCGCCTCCCACCGAAAAATCGCTTCAAAGATTTCTCTGTCCCAAGGGATTCTTCGGCGCTACAGCTCCTTAATAAGGTAGTAGATCATCGCCACCGCGTTCGAAGGGAGCTGCATTGGGATGATGCCGAAGTAGTTGAAGATGTTCACAAACTCAGGCTGGAAAGGGAGAAACAGCTCGCCACGGAGGTGATGGAGGCAAACTGTAATCTTCGGCGGAGTCTTCAAGGTTGCGTCCGCCGAAGGGAACTCCAGTCCCAGCTAGGGATCTCTCCCCCAAGCTTGCTTAACCTCTTCATCGAAGGTGTGCGGGGGAAGGCAGCACGTCTCTCCGATCATATACCGTAAGTCATCCCACAAGTGATTGTTTAATGTTAGAATTTGTGTAGGATGAGATATAAATATTTTTTAAAAATAAATTTTAGATTTTAATCATGGCTAAAATAAATCATATTTTTTTAATCTGTTGCCAAATATGGCCTTGGGCACTTTCAGAAATGACCCAAGCTTTTAAAGGAATGGATCTCAAGTCATAGGAAATTAAAGTCAAATTATAAAAAAAAAATTGCGTTCGATGGCATAAATTTATTACAGTTTGTAAACAAACATAAAATTGTATAGAAAATAAAAATATCAATGCAATGACATTTTACAGATTTATCTGATTGCATCATAAAAAAAGATAAATAAATACGAAATGCCAGCAAAAAATATAAAAAATAAGACTAAGTGATCGTAACGAAATAAATAAAATTAATTATTAAGACTAGTCAACTCAAAAAAAAAATCTAATAAGTTTTTATTAATTCAAATCAAACTTTTGACTATAATGTTCAAAAAGAACAATAGAGTTATCATTGTCAAAGAAATAAAGACAAAAATGTATAAGACATGTTGCATCTGGATCCACGCTCCATCATTTGGACCACACACGAGGAAACTTACGTGGCATCAACGGTACGAGTGCTCGTTGTCGAACATAAGAAAGTATCACCCCGAACAACATACGCCGAAAAGACCGAGACGAACAAGAAGGACCAGAGTTGACCGGTGCCTGGCGAAGCATCGGTGACCATACTGCTTTCAAGAGGTATGGACTCTCCCACCGTCAGATCGTACCATCCGTACATCGTACGGCAAGAGCCAAGGAGTGCCCCCCTGTGGACATTGATGGGCCGTCACTAGAGTTGAAGTCCATTCTGCTGAAATGACTCTACAGAGTAGACCAGGATATAAATACCTCACTGTAACGGGAAAAACCAACAAGGCTGGACCCAAGAAAATACTTCTACCCCAAAATCCACTCAGCTTCCTTACTGTAACCCCAAAAAAGAGTGATTCTAGTGATTTTTTAAAACCTCCCTGAAAGGAGCCGTGGTTTTTCCGCTCAGCCGATTTTCCACGTAAAAAAATCTAATTATTTCTCATTTTAACAAGGACAAAGGGCTTGATTATATACTTAAATAAAATATTTGAATAAGTTCTAGCATCATAATCGAATTTATAAAATTCCACAGTTAAAATATTAAAATTACTATACAAATTTATTATTGAACTAAAAATATTTTAAATTTCATATAAATTTTAATATTAAAATTACTTTTACTTCAAAACTTACAAAAAAAATTCAAATAAAAAAATAAATTAAAATTAATTTTATTTTAAGCCTTTCACAAATTTTAAAATTAAAATATCCCATCAAATATTAACTTTAACTTGACTAAAATTAGCCAAACTAAACAAATGCACACACCACTGTGACTTATTTTTAATACTAAATTTTTTTTTCCCAAACTTAATAATAGATTTTTAAAAAAATGAAGTTAAATTTACAAGAACTTTGCACAAAAATATGTGTAACACCAAACAATTGCATACCCACTCCTGAAATCTTATTGAAATACACAATCAGCTCTCTAAAATTTTTGATACTACATAAAATTTCTTCCATTCTTTTGAACACAGCCCCTTGATTAAACAGATATCCAGAACTGAATAGTAGATGATGTTGAAAGGAATTAAATTATCTTAGTAAATTACACATTCAACTCTACATTCTTAGATATCAGATACAAGTCCTTCAAACTCTTTTAATCATCACAAAAAGAATGGAAGTTGCTTTTTAAGTTTAAAAGAATGAGTGGGCTTAAAATGTGCTTAAATTATTTATACAAAACATAATTTGGTACTTAAGATGCTTACAAAAGGTGATGTGGGAGTGCTCTGAGATGTTTAAAAGAATCAGGGGGCTTGTATATCATAAACTCCTTTCAAAGAATTCCCAGATCCTTTCTTCCATGTAAACTCGGTCACGAAAGCGACGAGGCATGTGCCGCTCATTGGGGAAGACTAAAAGCTCATACGACTTCCCAGCATCAATAAGCGCATTTATGAGCCTAGCAGTATGCCTGAAATGCACATTTTCATCGATCATACCATGCACGAGCAGCAATTTTCCTCTGAGCTTGCCTACGTGGTGCATGATGGAGCCGTATTCGTAACCCTCCTTATTTTCTGATGGCAAACCCAGGTATTTCTCGGTGTAGAACGTGTCGTAGCCGTCCCATGCCGTGACAGGAGCACCAGAGGCGGCACAAGTGAAAGTATCAGGAAATCTTGCCAGGCACATGGCCGAGAGGAAGCCACCATAACTCCAGCCATAGATGCCTATATGTCCAGGTTTGGCCAGTCCCTGTTCTATTAGCCACTCAGCACCAGTGAGTTGATCTTCTGCATCCAAACGGCCTATGTTATTCTTCAGAAAGCTCTCAAATTTCAGCCCTCGCCTTGAAGTTCCTCTATTATCCAGCTGCAAGTAACTAAGTTATGTTCATTAGTTGATTGGAATTTCAATTTGAAGGGAAATATTAAATATTTATGTTTTTGTTGCCTAGGTTAACATTAATGTGAAATTAACTTTATTAAACACATCATACATAAATTTCAATACTAAATTGATTATTTCAAAATCTACACAAATTTTGTCATTAAAATCACACCCTACACAACAACCACCACCACCAAGCCTTTATCCCACTACGTGGATCAACTACATGAATCATTGTTTATATTGCATCCTATCAAACAATAATTTCTTATTTAACTCCAAGTATATAAAATTATTCTTTATAATTTTTTATCGCATCTTTTTTTGCTTTTTTCTCCTCTTTTTATATGGGCAAGATCCAAATAATTTAATTTTTCTTACTGGAGCTTCCATCGGCTTATGATATATATATATATATATATACATATTCAAAGAATCTAAGTCGATTCTTTATTAGCTTATCCTAAAATTTCAAAATAAAACACTAACTTTATTTCACATACTACCAATATCCCAAAACAAAATTAACTTTATTTCAAACCTATCACAAATCACAACATAAAAATATCTCATCAATGTAGCTAAACAAATGCATTTATAGTATTTCAAAAAGTCCACTCTTGCAGGCAGCTTCACAACTGTAATAAGAACTTGAAATTCGAAAAATAAAATAAAATTGCAATGGTGGATGTGAAATGTTACAAGGATCACACATCAAAATCCTCTTTTTTAAAGATTGCATAGAAGCTCATGGGTTGTTTTAAATACCAAAGTGCCTTCTGTTAACAGTTCTCTAAATGCAAAACCTTGATTTGAGTTATAGTTTACTCTATCAAATAATTGTGGCTTGCATGTAATTGCACTTAAGTTCTAGATATTCATTAACTCAAGTAATATTTGCAATCTTAAGGTGGAACAATTTCCTAAAATAATTATGGGGCTTGTGTGTAATATAAAAAAAATTAGGGTTAAAAGTGTGATTCGCTCAGATTCTAGGGATGCCTATTCTAACATGAGCAACAAAGAAAAATGTGAACTCAGTATAACGTATGATGTTCAATAAAAGATCATCATTCTCATAATAGATACCCGTAATACAATAATTTGGATTGTGAAATTATCATTCCCTATGAAATATTGTATGCATTTTTATTTCTAATTCATAAACTCATTGGAATATTTTATTAGTTTTATTGGAAAAGAGCAATAAATCAGGTCTTTTTCTTAAAAAAATAATAATGGAGTTCAAATGCAGATATGATCAATAACTAATTTTGGGGTTAGATTGTAGCAGCGAAAACATGATGCATGCTGAAGTAAAAGATAAAAAACTTACCTTCCACACAAGAATTCCCTTATTCCTCAAATACTGGGCCCTCATATCAACAGTATTTATCCATGAATCTGAAACACACTGAACAGTCGGACCACCATAAACACTGATTAATGCTTTATAAGGAGGTGGCCCAAATATCTTGGAGTCAGGTTCATATAAAACCCCATAAAGAATTGTACCGTCCTTTGCCGATATTTCAATTATCTCCGGCGAGGAAAGTCTAAGTTGTTTGAGCCTTGGAATAGGAAGGGGCTGCTCATACAAAGGCATAATTAAGCTCCCGTCGTGCAAGGAACAAAGTAGTACTCTCGGAGGAATGTTCAAAGAATCATGCACATCGATAAATCTGTTCATCTGATGATCAAGAATCACAACATGTTTCCCTTGGCCTTGTGTTAGCCTCCTTGGTGTTCGTAAAGGAAGGTTCCAATCAGGAAACAGGCTCGTGCAATATAAATTTGATTCCAATAATCCATCCATGGTCCCCGTGAAGAAGACCAATCCGGCATTTTCATTGACACCGACGATTTGCTCTACCGTCCAATCTCCTTGCGTGATTGGGCCCAAGCAAGCTCCATTCTTGTCATGAAGATAAAGATGTCGAAAACCAGTTTTATCACTAGCCCAGATGAATCCCCCCCGAAATCTATGAACTCCCTTATCTAGAGGTGTGAAGCAATCATGCAAAGTGATCCATATATCCTGTTCTTCTACCAGTACAATTTCTCTTTGCCCGGTTTTAATATCAAACTTCAGTATTTTTAACTTGGTGTGAGACCTGTTGAGGACTTGAACCATAAGTGCTTTATGGGGCATCCAATTGACTCTAGCTAAATATTCATCATCATCATTCTCACGGTCCTTTCCTCCACAAACAAGATCCATCCAAGTTGTCCTTTCCCCACAAACGGACACTACTCCTAGACGAACTTTCACGTTAGATTCCCCAGCAAAGGGATACAGATGATCTTCTTGTGCATCAGAACCCACAGAGCTTTTCCCCTGATGCATAATTCTAAAAAGAGGTATTTCAGATGAGTCGACTTCAGTGAATGCAATGTATTTGCTATCGGGTGACCACCAGAAACCTGTCTTCCTGTCCATCTCTTCCTATAAACCAATCAATAATGAAATATTGTTTAGAACACAAAGTTTTGCACCAACTCAGAATGGCTGAAGTAGATCTAGTGGAGGAGTTTTACCTGTGCAATGTATTCAGCAAGGCCGTAAGTCTGTGAATTAAGAACATTTTGTTAGATTTTTTATGGGCTAAGAAAATCTAGCAAATACATACATACGACAACTCTTCAATCATCCACTAAGAAAGTATCACAGTGATTTATTAAATTGGATGCAGTTCATGATCTTCCAGTAGTCACACGAGCAAGATTGGAAGTACGAGGGTTATAGTGGATTTGAAACATGAGGAAACCTGCACCCCACCATCCATAGTTTTTAATATATAAAACAGCATATCACAAAAACCTTATCAAGATCTTTGACTTACATGTGAAAAATAAACAAGCCACCAACATATAAATCAAGTCATCAAGAAATGAAGCTAATAATCTACTATTAAAAAATACCAAACAGGATACTATTTGAACAAAAATACAGGTTAACTACTAAGCTATGTTATTAACCCAACCAGAAAACTTCTAACATTTATTTTCATCCAAATTAAGAATTTTGACTGAACTTTCTTACTGAGAAAGGGAAGAATTTCTGGACCTCCTTACATCAATGACGCCGAGGCTTCCTAAAGTGATTTTGAGCGGTTTACTTGACCAATCTAACCATTGAAACCTAGGCAACAAAATAAAGGCAGTTGTTTACTGTTTCAGTATCATTGTGTTTAAGAAAATTAAGCTTTTCTTGGATTCATAAACACAGTACTTCAGAAAAAACTGGAAATATCAGTATAAGGATACTTGAAAACCTCCAACTATTTTTTTTTCAAGTTGAGTATAATATAAGTTTAAAAGTCTAAAAGATAGTTGATCTAATACACTTTCCCTGAGTTCAGAAAAGCAAATATGATGGAGGCTCCAGGACACTTGCAGAGTACAATTCATATAACCCTTTACCGGTTAATCAAGACTGCTACTTTGTGACATTTCATGAAAAGTGCACAAGAACACAAACCGATCTTGATCTTGTGCTAAAGAAATAAAAATATTAACTTGATCTTTTCAACATTAATAAAAATTTTACACTGAATAAACCACAAAAGCCTTTTGAAAGATATATCTTTTAAGTTACATTTCACAATGGAAATGCGTTTTCTCTCTTAAAACCTCCATAATATAAGCAGCAATAAAGAGTGCATAAAATAAGTATGTTATCATGCTTTTTTAAACAACCCAACATTTCATAGAGGCAATACCCAAATTTGCTCACAATTCCTAAACACAAAGGTTGCTGGGTGCATTGTCATCCTCATTGATGACCGCCCCTAACACTATTAACAGAGAAGAAAAATGAAACTCAAATCAGAAAAAAAATCCTCACCTTCCCATTTTTCTTAGCACCAGACGTCAACATCTTTGCTTCTCCTCCCAGCAAATCAAGAACAAAAAGTTCATCATTCTTGACATAAGCAACCATATTTCCATCCGGAGACAAGTGCGGATCAATGATCGGAGAATCGGGAGAACTCCACAGCTTAACGTCAGGCTCCAAACCGTATATATCCTGAAAATATACCTAAAAACAAAAAAAATTGAATTTCCGGCTCTTCCGAAAAGAGAATATAGCTTGGTCGATTCATATCTTTATTAGCATTCCATAGAGCAAGCATGAAAAGTGCACCTACTCCTGAAGGTAAGGGCACCATTATACTCGGCTTTCCAGTGAAACAAAGGCTAGTCGCCCTCCACTCGTATCTGGTCACCCCAAGCCCCCTCTCCCTGGACCTCTCCCTCCTCAGCTTCTCCTCCGGTGACAGATTGCTCTCATCGAGCCCGCCGCCGTCCGGTGGACTGAACACAACCTCCTCCCGGCGCTTGGCGATATCGAACGCGAAAACCCTGCGAAAGAGAGTTCCATCGGGGCTTAACAAGTACGAGATCAGCCGATCGTCGGGGCTGAAACTGATCGACGATGGCGCCATGTAACCCGGCAGCGGGAATTGCACGATCTCCTCCGCCGGAAAGAAGAAAGACTCGTCGTTAGGGTCCGTCACCGGCATCTCTGCCGCCGTCTCAGCGGCCACTACTCTTCTCCTCTTCTCGCCCTTCGGCCTCGTCGGGCTAAGTTGCTCGCCGATTGCTGCGTGGTTGATCGTCGAATTCGATTCCTGCGCCTCACGCGCTTGCATCAGAGATCAGAACCCTAACCTTATCGGAGATCAGATCGGGAGGAGGAGATCTACCGCCGCCCTGCTCCGAGCTCTTCCGAACTCAGGTTGCACCCTTTCTTCTTCAGCTACGCGGCGCGGTTAAAAAAATTAATTTTTATTTCGACGCTAAAAAAACATTTAAGAAGATAAACCTCCAAGATTAGATGATATTCACCCAAAAATAAATAAATAAATAAATATATATTAAAAATGTATTTTTTTATATTTATTAAATATGTTTTTGACCATATTAAAAAAATAGAGGAATTGCTACATTTATAATTTAATCTGATATAATATAGTAATTATGATAATTAATCTTTTTCAGCATTAATTAAAATCTAATGTATGCTAATTTTATCGATATCAATACTGCTAAGTGCTAACTCTCACTCTTATTGAGCACAAATAATTTGATAGCTCTCAACTTTTAAAATATTATCTTCAATTTAATCAGTATGATTTTGCCATATAATTTCTGTTACAATTTTAATTCCTCCTCTATCATTCTGTAATTAATATTCTATTTATGCTCAAATTATGCAATATTATATTTTGTATCAATTCTTTAATTCTATTGTCCTCAAACTAAATAATAGGGTAAACTTGCACCCGAGCCCAAAAGGAGTTATAAATTAATGTTAATTTTTAAAAATTTGAGATTTGGTGTGACGTCTGTGGTCGAAGAGAATGGAGAGTGATCGCTAGGTGATGTACTAATGGCTCTATATCCTTCTTTGATCCTGAGTCCTATAAAGTGTCAGCGACGACTAATGGGCATGAATCATAATATGTCACCGACAATAAATTAATACTTGGTAGTGCCTACCTATAAAAAGCAATTAGTTGATAACAATATAAAGACGTTTGATGATGGTCTTCTCTCATTAATCGATAAAGAAATGATTAGTACTGACTCAACAACTGATAGAGCTTCTTCTTTTTGCTGCAAATGCGATATTTGTTACTACTATTTCTCAAAGGATTCCTGTCATTCTTTAATCTCCATTGGATTATAACACTTTTTTTGCTTGATTTGAATGATAATAAAAATTGGGGTAATTCCATTTAGGCCACTGAGGTTTGCTTACTTGACCACAAAAGTTTAACAAATATTAAAACATATCATTCAGGTTTACAAAAAATATTACACGGGACATTGTGGTTCCTCCATGACAGAATCTGTTATGTATTATAAAAATGACAAAAATACCCTTCCTTAATCTATTAATTTTCAAAATATGTCATCATATTTCTGAGGTTGTGTACCGCGACTGCCTACTCGCTAGATGACGCACTGTGGCCTCCCGCGAGAGGATGCCGGAGCTCGAGGCTGTGCGTAGGTCGCCCCGTGCAGATAGCCTGCATGCAAGTTCTCGCACAGGCAACCTGCGCACGGATGCATACGGGTGGGGTTGCGTGCTACGACAGCTCACAAGAGTCCCGCGCTCGGACGCCCCCCATGCGAGCGCGCTGCGGCAACCCCCACGCGGATGCCAGCAAGTAGGGCCGCGCACGAACGCCTGCGAGCGAGGCCTCGCGCTGCGCTGACCCGCACACGGACGTTGGAACGTGAGGCCACGCGTGAACGCCTGCGTGAGGACGCCCTGCGCTTGGGGTCGCAAGCTGAAGCGACTCGTGTGCGAACGTTGACACGCAGTGGCCCAGCGCGCGGGTTGTCGCAACACCGTGAAGCTGCGCGCTGCGGCAACTCGGGCGCTAATGCCGGCATGTGAGGCCGTGCTAGGACTTCTAGCTGCCGCTTGCGCGCGGATGCCGGCGGCCGCGCGCTGTCGACCGCCTGCATGCGGATGCCGGCAGCCGAGCAGAGAGGAATCTTGCAGCCGCGTGCTGCCAGTCGCCTGTGTGCGGATGCCGGCCGCCGCGCGCTGTCGGCTGCCAGCACGAACACCAGCGATCGGCACTCGAGGCCGCGCGCAGGTGACACGTGCATGGATGTTCTGCACCCGTGGGGTAAAATCATAATTGAAAAAATATTTATTTTATTTTTATTTTATTTTTTTGATGAATTAACGATTTTTTAAATGAAAAACGTTATATTGGACTTGATTGAAAACTTTTGAAAATAACTTGGTAGTGAACTATATAGTAATTATTATAGACTTAGACGACATGTTTTGATGTTTGTAAACCTTTATGGCAAATTAGATAAATCTCAGTGGCTTAAGTGAAGTTACTCTAATATTTGCACTTTCTTCATGCCTTTTCCCAACATTCATGACATGCAGGGCTTGTTTGTTTGTAAAGTTTAATTTAATAAGGTTAAAATTAAACTTGAATAAAAAAATTTTTTATTAAAAGTTGTAAATAATGTTAAATAAAATTAGTTATTATGTTGGGATATATGAGAGAAATGATATAAAATTAGTTATTATGTTGGGATATGTGAGGGATATGATAAAAGTTAGTTATTATTTTAGTAATGTGTGTAGGATGTGAAATAAAATTAATTTTTAATATTAAATTTTATGTGAGATGTGATATGTCTATTTAAAATAAAATCAAGTTAATTTTAAATTTTTAAACAAACCGAGTCGTAGGGGAAGCATCAAGTCAACTTCAAGTGAATCAAGCACAATTGAAAATTGAAATTTTTAATTTGAAATTAAGTTCGATTCAAACTTGTTAAAATTTTTCCAACTTTGAGTCGATTTTCATGTTTAGTCAAGCCTAATTTTATTTTTTATAAAAATATCTATTATACATATTAAGTATATTACAATATAATATTATAAATTTACTTCTAAATTTTATTTGTGTTTTTGTTACTTTATTTTTATATAAGTTATTAAAACTCATTTTTATATATAATATTTCTTAATTATACTTTAAAATATTATAAATAAATGTGTAAATTTAATATATATATATTTATATATATCGAGCTAATTTTCAGTTGACTCGATTTTTTTCGAGAAAGCTAATCGGAGAAAAATTGAGCCAATTCTAAATAAAATAAAATACAAATGACCTTCAAATAATATTCTAGTGGGCACACCTATGTTATCTTTATCATAGTTAGACTCCAGAATCTGTAATATTCTCATTTAAGCCCCTCCAATTATTTATTATTATGCATGGATCCCCAAATATTTAATGCAATAATCCAAGCCTCATCTCTTTCAAAAGTTGATTAGTTATGTCAATGTGGGTTTGAGGCGTAGGATCCTAATATTTAAAAGTGAGATATAAATAAAGAATACTTTAATTATAAAAAAATATTTATTTTATCATTAAAAATAAAAATATTATATATAACATTAAAATTTTATAAAATTATATATTTTACATAATATTTTTTTAAAAAAATTATAAATTAAATTAATGATGTATTTTTATATATCTAAATTTAGTTTATATGATTCACAAGTCTATAATATAGACTTTCATCTCATAAAAATTAAGTTTAAAATAAATTTTATATATAATTAATATGAAAAATAAATAGTATTTAAAATATAACAACAACAATCAAGTTTTAATCTCACTAGGTGAGGTCCGCTACATGAATCTTTTATTTTTATTGCGCTTTATCAATCAATAAAATTTTTATCTAAATTTAAGTAACTAAAATCACTCATTATAACTCATTGTCATGTCTTCTGTGATCTCCCTCTTCCTAAAAAAAAATATTTAGAATATAGTGTTAAAACTTATAATTTAAGAATTAGAATTTATTTTTTAGTATTAAAGTAAGTTAGGGCATAAGAATTAATATTTTTGATTATAAGTTATAGTTTTAGGGATCAAGATTTGGAGTATATTGTGATTGTATCAAAAAAAGATGTAAAATTTATAATTTTATAAAATTTCAGTATAATATATATAATATTTTTATTTTTAATAAAATAAAAAGATAATTACTTACATGCCATATCATTTAGTTTTATTTATGTATTATCCGTCCATTTTTTTAATTACGCTATGCACACTCAAAATATTGCAAAATCTTACATACATATATTTAAATTTTTTTATTATAATGAGTAATTATATTTTTTTAATAATATAGTTAGGTTATAAAAAATCTAGGTCATTCATCGTATCATTTTAAAAATATTTAAATATATTTTAAGTGAAAATCCTATAATCTTGATGTTTAGGTGGCGGCAAGGGAATGAGACATCCGCGACGTGAATTAATTTTAGGACAAATCAGCGCTTTAGTGTGGCATTGAGGAAGAAAAAAATATATACTATTAAGGATAAAAATTTAATTTTAATGATTTACTAACGATTTTTTTTTTCAAATAGATTTTGACTGAATTTTAACTCAAGTGTGTGAATGTAAAATTTTATAATATTTTGAGTGTATACAGCGTAATTAACTAAGAATAGATGGGTAGTACGTAAATAAAGTTAAATGGTGTGGCATGTAGGTAATTATCCTTAAAAGTGTCATTTGTGTAAAAATTCTTATTTAAAAATAGTAAACTTTACATTTGTTATCTCAAAAGATTCATTATTTTCAATCGACACCCCCAAAGTCCATTATTTTTAAGCAGCACCTCTCATTTTGGGGTGAATTTATAGGCAGCACTCCGCTTTTAAAGTTAGATAGGGATGCTGTATGAAAATAATAAATTTTGGGGTGTTATTCGAAAATATTAAATCTTTAAGGTTGACAGATGTAAATTCTCTTAAATATAATGGGTATAATTCATGATTCATTGAGAATGATATGATCGGTATGATATTCTCATTATAGTTTAGGATCTATATGAATTTCAATATTTATGTGCAGACCAATCTGCCATTATTTTGTTTCTAAAAAAAGAAAAAATAAAATAAAATTCTATGGATTAATGCAGGATTCCACGTCACGTACAGTCGTACAGACACATCGCTCGCTCTCACCTACGGTCGACTGGGACACGTCATTTGCCGTTGTCTTTAACGGCGACTTGCTCCCCACTACAATTACATGGATAATTTACCCGCAAGTACTCGCAATAATGTAAACTTTACATTTACGTTAATCATTTTATGATCTCAATAAGATACCATTATTATACTTTTATCAAAATGTTTAAATCATGGAATTTAAATGAAGATGTAAATTTAATGTAGGTTATTATACTAAGGAATATTTTAGATTTGTCATTTTTTTAAATTTTTTACTCTAAATCATGTAATTTACTTAAAAAATTTAATTAATTTTTAACTACTTTTATTATACAATTTAACAAATTAATAATAAGTCAAAAGTGAATTATGTGCAATCTATTGAACTATTTAATGAATTAAAATTTTAATTCACTAGATAATTTACTATGCTCAATTTATTTTTAGATTATATCTTAATTAATTTTCTCAAAAAATAAGTTTTTCAATTATAAGTAGATTAACTTGTCAATTTAGTTATATTATCTTATCAACTTTTAATTTAATTAGCAATTTATTTTGTAAAAATTAAATTTTTTTATTAAATTGTATAATGATTTGAAGTTAGCCATTTAATTCTTTTTTTTAAATAATTTAAAGTGCAAGAAAAAAATATAAATTTTACTTTACTATTTATTACCTCTGAAAGATGTTAAGTGTTTTCAGATTTAAAATATCAAGATTGTTTTTATTAGAATAATTAGGAAAAATGATGGTGATTTATTTGAATAGCTTCGTTTGGTTCAAGTTTTTTTTTTGGACAAAAGAAAAAAATATTATATTTTTTAAATTTAAAGAAAGAAAAATTTATCTTAATATTAGAAATATGTAAAATATGAAATACTTTAAATTCTAATATTCATATTTATATTAAATATTAAATAAAGTTAATTTTTATAGTTGAAATTTATGTTGAAAAAAAATAATTCCAACCAAACGAGGCTAAGAGCCATAAGAAAAGTAATGGATCTGTAAGAATTAATGTTTCTTTTAAAGAACCTATGTATAATTATTCCCATACGCATTTTCCCATTTCTGGACTCCGGACTTCCCCTTGCCCATTTCACGGAAGCTGCCTCGCTTCAGAACCGTCGTCTTCTCCACGAAACGCCGTCAACGATCGCTACGGTCCAAGCGGCGCATAAAATGGCCGTCGGCTTCGCCATCGTCCTCTCCATGCTTTTCGTCCGCAGAGTTTTCCCTTCAAATCTCCGACGAGGAGCCTCGGAGCCTCGCAGGAAGCCAAAATCTTTTCGGATCGGGGAGCCGGATACCATTCGGGGGTTCCTGGATCCCGTCGATCGGTCGATCGATCGATTGGCAAGATGAATTGACTGATTAGTTCGTCGATCCGGTCGCCCAACCGATCCCTCTTTTTTCCTCATTGTTTCTGCCGGCGATTCCCCTTCGGGTGAGAGTCCCCCTCCTTTCCTCGCTTCTTTGATGATTTCGAATTTGAAAAGTTTCATTTCTATTTCTTGCATGATTTCCGATTGGAACATTCGTAGGTTTAAGGAGGATCGGGATTGTTTCGTCGATCTCGGAGGATAACGTGACCCCGAAGAAGTTTTATTGTTCTATAGTGTTTGAATAGATCAGGTATTCCTCCCTTCGGGTGTTTATTGTGAGCGAGTTCTTTTCATTATAGCAACAAGATGTCTTCTGCTGGCATTGCTGTTAGTCCGATTAGGGAACATGAAGTCCTGTCCCCAATCCGATATGAACGAAGCAGATCACTGCATTATTTGGAGGATTCGATCCTGATCTACCTTGCAGTTCCGGGCTCATCCATGATTCCTATTAGGGTTCTTGATTCTGATTCGATTGCCTGCGTCAAGCTTAGGATCCAGAGCTGCAAAGGGTTTGTGGTCAAGAAGCAGAAGCTGGTTTTTGATGGCCATGAGCTGGCCCGAAACAATTGCCTTGTCCGGGATTATGGCGTAACAGATGGGAATATCCTCCATCTCGTCATCCGTCTCTCTGATCTCCAATCTATCAGCGTGAAAACTGCTTGCGGGAAGAAATTCGATTTCCAAGTTGAACGGACCCGAAGTGTTGCTTACATTAAGGAATATATTGCGAAGAAGGCAAAAGAATTCGTGGATATTGATGCTCAGAAACTTATTTGCGATGGGGAGGAACTTGATGATCATCAGTTGATCAATGACATTTGCAAGAATGATGATGCTGTCATTCACTTGCTAATTCGTAAGATCGCAAAGGTTAGAACTAGATATATTGACAGGGATTTCGAGCTTTCAGTTGATGCTCCATGCTTGGAAGAGAAGAATTTAGCTGGTGATCTGAATGTAGTTGCCACGGAGTCCCCAAGCCCGAGGATATGGATTGAGCCAGTTATCGTCAATCCTAAGATCGAACTTTCTCCAGTGCTTAGGGAACTGATTCAGTCGACATCATCTGGACTGGAGAACAAAAACAATCCCGTCATGTCATCGGAAGGATCAGGGGGAGCCTACTTCATGCAGGATGGAGCAGGTCGGAGATACGTGGCCGTGTTCAAGCCAATTGATGAGGAACCGATGGCCGAGAACAATCCTCGTGGACTCCCATTGTCCTTAGATGGTCAAGGTTTGAAGAGGGGAACAAGAGTGGGAGAGGGTGCGCTGAGGGAAGTTGCGGCTTACATTCTGGATCACCCTACCAGCGGTCCGCGCTGTTTTTTCTCTGATGAAGTTGGGTTTTCAGGGGTTCCTCCAACGGTCATGGTCCGGTGCTTGCATAGCGGCAGTGGAAAGAAGGATTTAAAGATAGGGTCACTTCAGATGTTTGTCAAGAATTATGGAAGCTGCGAGGATTTTGGTCCTCAGGCATTTCCTGTTGAGGAGGTGCATAAAATAGCTGTTTTGGATTTAAGGTTGGCTAACGCTGACCGACATGCAGGGAACATACTGGTCTGCAGGGAGGGGGAAGAGGGTCGGTTTGTGCTGGTTCCTATTGATCATGGATACTGCTTACCTGAGAATGTGAGTATATAATACTGAACTGTATGCTACTATAAATTGTTTTCTGTTTCCTTGAGATTCTATTCATTTTTCATTCTTATCTTGAATGTGAATATCGTAAAAATGGTGCTTACCTTTGTGTTAGAATGCTTTCGTTCTTTGTAGGAATGTGACTCACCCCCACCCCACTTTTTTTTCTGCAAGTTTTTTGTTATTGAATGAAGCGCATGTTTGCTTTCTATCATCCTGCTTAATTTGTCAAACGTTAGTTTCAGCATTGGCAGCTTGGAAAATTAATAGACGATAGGTAGAAAATAACAAGGTGTTGTCCTTTCTGAATTACGTGATCTACAGCCAAAACTTTGATACTGGTGCTACACCTCTCTGATTGCATTAAACACATTCAATCGACCATCTACTTGAGGAGTGGAATCTGTAGCTGTACTCAGATTTTGTGATTGATCAAACAAATTGGCCAAAATGCTTCATTTGATTTGCATTTGATCAGAAAAAAAAAAGAAAAAGAAAAAGAAAAGAAGAGAAATCCCCTATGCTTCATTTTGTTATATTGTTGATCAAACAAATTAAATTTTTGAATCTCTGGTAAGATTTTGCCATGCTTCCAAGATAGTATCATATTTACGTTTCTGTCAACTTGTCATTTCTGCTTTTAAATTTCCAATCTTTGGGAGTATAACGCAGTAAGTTTCTCATTAATGAAGACATTTGAGGTCACTGAGTTGCTTTTCTTTTTTTTTTTTTGTCTCAAAAATGTTATCGTAGTGTTATTTTTCTTTCATAATGCTCATGATTTGCCATTCCAAAATTGTGCGTAATGCAGTTTGAGGACTGCACATTCGACTGGCTCTTCTGGCCCCAATCCCGGGAGCCTTTCGACTCACGTACCCTGGACTACATCAACTCCCTTGATGCAGATCAGGACCTCTCCCTCCTCAAGTTCCATGGCTGGGAGCCCTCGCTCGAGTGCTCCCGCACTCTCTGCATCTCCACCATGCTCCTAAAGAAAGGAGCAGCGCGTGGGCTCACTCCCTTCGACATTGGCAACATCCTGTGCAGGGAGACTGTCAAGAAGGACTCCAAGATCGAGGAAATGGTCCGCGAAGCTGCGGGTTCAGTTCTTCCAGGTACCAGCGAAACTGCATTCTTGGAAGCAATTTCTGAGATCATGGACGATTATCTTGACACTCTCAAGCAATAGAAAACTAGCTGGAGCTGTTGTACCAGTAGTTATATATATATATATATATATATATCATAAATAGAAGTGGTGGGTGTCATGCGATATTCTTCATTTTTAGTAGAGAGGTTATACTACTTATTTTGGCTATGTACCCCTCTTTTGGTCCTCATTTGTCTATATTCCTCTTATATTGATGACAGGGATTGGAGGTAAATGTGATTTCTTTCCCTTAATGTTACATATTGTGAAGTAAAAATCGAGTGTTTTAGTTCATTTTCAAGCCATTTTATTGATTAGAAATGATGTTTGCATCAGCATCACTTCAATTGTTTGCTGCTTCTTTTTTTTTTTTCAATATTTCTGTTTCATCCATTTTTTGATCGTTTCATTTTTCTTGAAGGCAATCATATTTAAATTTCCTGTAAAGGAATAGGGTTAGTCTCTTTTTTAGTTTTGTTGAGATTTACATATTGATTTAGATAATGGATTACAAGATTTTAGCTAGCAAAACGCTCTCGTTCCAAAAGAAGAGCGGAGAAATTATTGGGTTTGGATGGCGCACTGTCCGGAACCCAATCAGAGGGCGCCACGTGTGCCATACAGCTGGGTCCGGGCACACATGGCGCCCTCTGATTGGGCGTCCGAACGGTGCGCGCGGCGCACCCAATAATTTTTCGTTGTTAACACTCCCTCATTCCCACTCCTAATTTGATCTTCTTTTTCATTTTCGACATCACAGAATTTAATTCCTTCATTGTTACAAACGTGTCGTCCTGTTTGGTGAGGACTAAAATTAGAATTAAAATGATACTAGTTTAAAAAACAACAACAATAATAATAAATAAAATTTTTTAATTATTCTACACAAGTTTTAATATAAAAAGATATTATTTTATTTTATATATTTAATAATTTTTAATAAAAATATTAATTTTATTTTACATTTTATAACAAAATACTCAATTCGAATATTTTGATTTAGAATGTGAAATAAAATTAATATTTTTATTGAAAATTGTTGAGTATGTGAAGTAAAATAATATTTTTTATATTAGAGTTTGTGTAAAATAATTAAAAAAATTTACTTATTATTATTTTTATTATTATTTTTAAATTAGTATCATTTTGGTCCTGATTTTAGTCCTCACGTCAAACAGGTTATAGACTATACAGAATTTTTTATATGATGGTAAATAAACATATTAGGGTAAATTGCATCTGGGCTTTTGAGGTTTGAAACACATTGCAAGTTTGTGTTAAGTTTTTTACAAAATTATAAAGATGATTATGATATTTTTTAAAATACATAAATAATTTAAATCAGTTAAAAAAATAACAATTTACATATTAAAATTTTTAAAATATTAAGATTAACTTGTAATATTTTTTAATCTCACGGGGTGTGGATGCAATTTACCCAAACACATTAATAAATGAAGAGCCATCTCTGTTAGCAGTTTAGCACATTGTAGTGTATGTGTATAATTATGGAATCAATAAATAATATTTAAATGTGCGATTCAAAAATAGGCTGCGGTTTTTTTTTTCAAAAAAAAAAAAAAGTAATTTTGTCTCCCATTTGAAATTTGAATGGCTTCCCATTGCCTGAAGATTTTAAAATTTGTACTTGTCAAATATTAATATAATTATGTTTGAATTGCTTCTTTTGACACGTTTTAATCAAAGACTCAACTTTAAAATTTAATTAATATTTTTTTAGATTATTTTCATTGTTCTTTTTTGTTATATTGTATGTTATTTTGGTGTTTTTATATTAGAACGTCCTTTTTTTTATTCTCTATTTTGGTGTTTAATTGAACCTGAATGGCATGGAAACATATGTATATCCTGACGTATGACAATTAAAATTCAAAATTTTGAAGTTATATTTGTGAAATAAAATAATTTTTTTTAAAAAATATATATAGAATGAGAAATAAAATTAATTTTTAATACGTCAAATTGATCCGTATCATCATTAGGCTTTTTTCGTAGTGAGCTTTTCGTAAATCAAAATATTTTTTGTGGAATTTATTAAAAAATATAAAATATGTAATTCAACGAGAATTCAAATGACAGTATCCTCATAATTGGACCTCCTACTTATAACGATAAAAATGAGGCAATTTGAATTATTAGACAATTGACATAGAATAAGTCATGTAATTTAACAAAAAAATGAGGGTTAATTGTATATATATATATATATATAGCTTTGATCCGTTGTTAAAATTGGGATCTAATATACGGATATTATTAAAAATTCAAATGTCAGTATCCTCCTCGTCACAACATCACATGATAATAATTTTAATTTTATGTTTAATTTAGGTGACTTTAAAGCTAGTCGACTGTATTGTATACAGAGTATTTAGTAGAAAAGCCAGTTGACTATGTGAATGGTACAACTAATTTCGTATACGAATATAATATATTATCTCATATGCATAATTCTCAAATTAATTAATGCCAGATTTAGAAAATACCCGTTTGAATTTCCATCAAGATTGGTGCGTGGGATTTTAGCCGTTGATATTGGTTTTCTAGCAAAACTTATTTGTGGTCAGCAGTGACGTCAACTGGATGCGCCAATTTCATATTTAACGCCTCAAATTTAGTTGACTAATTTTAATTAGGTCACGTAATATTTAAAATTTAATATTAAAATTAATTATATTTTACATTATATGTATATTTTAAAGTAAAAAAATTAATTTTATTTTATAATATATATATTAAAATAATAATTAATTTTATTTAAAAATTTGTCAATTCTAATGAAATTGGCATACCTTTAGTTTATAATGTTGTTTGTGATTTGCATATTTTGTATGACTGTTTCGTCAAAAATAAAGTTTGTCATTTCAAATTTCAATAAAAAAATAGTAGATTAGAGAAAGTGCTAAGGCAAAACTCGAATTATAAAAAAAATATATTAGAATTTAAATATTTTTGTATTAGCAAATCAAAAATAGAATATATGGAGTGCAAATTTAGTTAAGATAGAAACACTTGTAGTGGTGACACGATAATTGATAATTAAGTTATTAAGAAGAGCAAATAATTTAGATATTTTGTATCAATCATACAAAATAACAGTGAAATAGATGATGTTATTAGTATGATTTAAGCAGAATGAATAAAATGAATGAATCATCTAGTATATTGTGTGATAGAAAAATTTTATTTAGACTTAAAGGTAAATTTTATACTATAGTTATAAAGCTAGCGATATTATATAGTACTGAATACTGACCTACAAAGTAGGAACACATAAATAATAAAAATATTGCAGAAATGAATATGCTGATGTGGATAAGCAAGTATATGTGAAAGAATAAAATGAGAAATGAGTATATCAACGAGAAAATTGGAGTGACTTCAATTAAAGATAAGCTCATAGAAAATCAACTTAAATGATTTGGATATATCATCGTAGATCAAATGAAGCTCCAAATGAAGCTTCAGTAAGAAAAATTCAATTATTGAATCTTGCCATATAAAAAGAGAAAAAGGAAGGCCAAAAAATATATGGCAAAATACTATAAAAAATTATCTTACTTATTTGAAACTAAATGATGATTTGTTATTTGATATAGTGCAATAGAAACAAAGAATTCATGTAGCCGCCCAATCTAGTGGTTTAAAAGCTTAGTTTATTGTTGTTGTTGTTGTATTAATCCTATTTAAGTTAAAAAATAATAAACAGAAGTTAGCGTGAGGGTGCTGCCTATAAATTCATATTCAAAATAAGCGGTGCTCTCTATAAATATTTAACTTAGAAGTTATTTCTTATAGATATTTGACTCAAGGATCGATACTGTCTATAAAAAAGATTTTTTTGAAGGTGACATACGTCAATTTTCCCAAAAAAATTTAGACCAATTGCATTTGGGTCCCTGAGGTTGAAAGTGCGTTGCAAATTGGTCGGAGGCTTTCAAAAACCTCAAAATAGGTTCCTCAGGTTATTTTTGCATTTTCGCTTGATCCCGTCGTATAATATTTCATTATTTTTGATGTCCTTTCAAACGTTAACTATTATTTTTTTACCATATTTTGACCTTTTTTCATTGTGAAAATTTTTGAATGGACCAAAAATACCATTGAGCTTCTCCCGTTCATCCAAATGTTATTATTCACTTCAAAAAATTTGAACAATAAAATTACATGTATTTAAGAGATGGTGTATATGTAAATTTCAAAGAAATACTTAATAATTTAATCAAAAAGTGCTGTGTGGGATTTTTTGATTCGAAGTCTGATCCGTCGTAGGTCATGAATAAGATCAAAACCGACCACAATATTTCTTGAAATTTGGTTTGATTCGAATGTTATCTAAGTCGGGTCTGAATCAAGATTATATATTTTGATTAATACTCGATCATCGATCAGATGATTCTTAAGATTGCATGCTATCATGGTGCAGAAAAAGAGTCCTACTTTCATCTTGCATCTTGTGGGTTTAGATTGATAGTTCTGATTAAAGGCCTACGAAATAAAGATTTTGTGAGTTTAGATTTATAGTTCTAAACTGAAGGCCTGTGAAATAGAGATGTCGAAGGCCTTGACTCAGCCCATCGAGCAGAAAAGGCTGACAAACATTGCTATTGTCTGCCTCAAGAAGCTTGGAATGCAGTTCGATATAGCCTATTATAAGAACAAGATCCTTTTAAAATGCGGCGGTACATATAAGAACCACTCCATTATATTTCTTTTTTGCTAAACTTTAGTCTTGTGTCGTGACAATTACTTATTTGGATGATCTTTTTTTGGACTTCTTTTAGTTCTTATGGGGTTTCGTTGAAAGAAGGATAGCTCATTCCATTAGCAATCTAATTGGGAAGCAATTTCTTTTTGTGGTCTAGCTAGGGTATGAAATTTTATCTTTCAATTTGCTCGAATGAACATGAATGTAAATGAAACGTAAAGGCTCGGACTAGGATCCAAACGAGTTACTTGCTTATTTGCGAGGCTGCAATTGATTTGTCGTGTATTTTGTCACAATTTTTTGAAAGTTTGGAAGAATAGTGAACATTGGCATTATTTTGTTACACTTGTACGAATAGGATGTTGCAGAAATGAGAATGATAAGGTGGACGTGTGGATATACACGAAATGATAGAATGAGAAATGAATATATCCGAAAGAAAGTTGGTGTTGCACCAATTAAGGATAAACTTAGAGAAAGTTGGCTTAGATGGTTTGGACACCTAAATCGTAGGCCGATTAAAGCTCAAATTAGAAAAATTGAGTTATTGGATTTTGCCCATATACAAAGAGGAAGAGGGAGACCAAAAAAGACATGACAATAAACTATAAGGAGTGATCTTAGTTACTTAGACTTAGATAAGAATTTGGTAACTGATAGAGTGCAATAAAAAATAAATAATTCATATAGCCGACCCCACCTAGTGGGATTAAGGCTTGGTTGTTGTTGTTGTATGAATAGACAAATAACCAGATTAGTATAGGTAGGGTTGTAAACGAATAGAGTTGGGCTGAGTAATGAGCTATTCATGTTCATGTTTGTCTACAAAAATTGAACTCAAGTGTGAAGATAAAGACATTTTTGGGTTTGGTTTAAACAGTTCGAGAACGAGCTCACTAATATGTTCGCAAACGAGCTCAAATAAATTTAAGTTTATGAACATGAAAATTATAATTAAAATGAACAAGCTCATCATCATAATTTATAATTTTTTCTTTAGTAATAAATAAGATATAATAAAATCTCTAGAAAAGTATTATATCGAATCTTATAGTTAACAGGCATGTTTATGAATTTTATACAAACACTCCAAAAATATTAATGGGCTAAATACTCGTATTTTCAAACTCATTCATTTATCAATCAAGCATTTAAAATTGTGTTTAGGCTTATTTATTAATATTGACAAATCAAACACGAACGAGCTTTTATCGAGCCAAATGTCTAGTTGTTCATCGAGCGCTTAGTTCATTTACAACCCTATGTGTAGAGTCCTAATATTAGTTAATTACAATTTTTATGCCAATTACACAAAGAATTTACATGATTGTGATTGTAAGTTCATTACATGTGTTATCATCATTATCAGAATCGATTAAGATACGAAAGCCCTTTCTACAGCTGTTATTGAAATACGCATGGAGAATTATCTTATATCAGATGTTCAACATAAATTGTGTTAATATACAATTCATAATTCTTATTCATTGGCTTAGGCTTCTAAGTTAATAGGTATTTCTCCTTCTTCTACCGAGCATGTAGTTTAGGCCGGCACGTCACGCTTGCTAATATGGCCTTACTGAGTAAGGCGAGAGCACTAAAGATCATTCGATTGGTTGTTCTCCTCTGTAACATTCTGTAATCTCAATGTAGAGGTATTGTCCGCTTTGGCTGTAGAAAAACTGCGTGACTTGAGCTTTTCCCAGAAAGTCACTCATCTCAGTGCTACTCCAGCCCAAGTATGCTCAACTATGAAGTTTTTCCATCACTAGCCTTACGATTTTGCCCCAAAGGTGCCTCTACCATTTGAGATCACGTTATTTACTTACACAGCTCAGGATCTCCCTCACTTTTCGATGTGGGACGATTCATTTCTGTGCCTCTCTTACTACTCATTATTCGGCCTAGAAGCCTACCAGGAGCCGCACTTTGCCTCAGTAATTCTTTTCTCTTAGGATATCACCCGACGATCACTCCCCGCCCTCTTCAGCCACGGGCGTCACAAGCTTTTTATATATTATCCGCTTTGGCTTTAGAAACACTACGTGACTTGAGCGCTTCCCAAGAGGTCACTCATCCTAATGCTATTTCAGCTCAAGCACGCTTAACTATGACGCTTAACTATGGAGTTTTTCATCATCAGCCTCCCGGTTTTGCCCCAAAGACGTCTCTTTTTTAGATCACGTTATCTACTTATACAGCTCAGGATCTCCCTCCTTTTTCGATATAGGACGATTTATTCATGTACCCCTCTCACCACTCATTATTCGACCTAGAAGTCTGCCAGGAGCCGCACTTTACCTCAGTGATTCCTTTCTCTTAGGATATCACCCGGCGATCACTCCCCGCCCTCTTCAGCCTCGAGCGTCACAGGCCCACCAGCTTCGCCTGGTTCATCCTCGAACTACATCGTACTGTGGGAGGTCGGCTGTGATACTATATTGTAACATCTTATAATCTCATCATAGAGGTATTGTCCGCTTTGGCTTTAGAAAAACTGTGACTTGAGCGCTTTCCAAGAGGTCACCCATCCCAGTGCTATTCCAGTTCAAGCACGCTTAACTATGGAGTTTTCCATTATTAGCCTCACGGCTTTGCCCCATATTATAACATCCCGATAATGTTAATTTAAATTTACAATTTATTTATTTTATTATGATAAATATTGATTTTTATTTATATTAAACTATTTATTTTAAAATTAAAATATGTTACATTAAATATTTGTTATGCGATTCAAAATTTTAAATAATGGAAATTAATATTTAATTTAACTAAAATCTGGTCATTTAAAGTTTGAATCTAAAGAATTCAATTGCCCATTAATTCCCATAACTATTCCCTTAATTTTAGCCTAAAAAATTACTCATTTGCCCCTGAAAAGGTTACAAGGGAGAAATTAGTTCTTTCCCCCAAAAATATCGATTCATATTCCCCCTTCTCTTTCTCATAACCGACAACTAGAGAGAGGAGAGAGAAAGAGAAAGAGAGACACACACAAGAGAAGAAGAAATGCCCGGATCTCCTTCAAATCAGCGATTTCTCTCCGATTCTTCGTGTTCTCAATATTTTCTTGCATCTTTTTTTAGGTCATGATAGAACCACTGAGGGTTGATCGGACAGTCTGGTTAGTGTATATTGACTGATTAATGTTGAGAAATTTGATGTAAACTAAAGCTGGTCTACCTACAGGACAAGTGTACAAACTTGTCGTCACATAATAGAGATAATCAAAATAAAATAAATGAATAGACTTTCTATGTAACTAAACTTGTACTTAAGATTTTATAAGCGATAACGGAAAATAAAAAAAAAGTGATTTATATGGGACTACGCACCTGTCTTAGCTCGAGCATATGATATGATATTTGGCGTGACGACGTTCATTGCCATTTTGGGCAAAGAGGTGAAAACTTCCAAAACTAATTTAGGACCACACTTTTTGGCCATTATGGATCATAGCCTACGAGGCTAAGGGGGATGACGATCCTCAAATGTATAAAGGCAGTTGAAGCATAGTACGAGAAATCACGAGCCTAAAAGATATTAAAAAAAATGATTAAAATGCAATTGGACATTTTACGTATATGTACCAAATATTGTTCTTTATCTTGATTATATCAATTGTGCTACGTTATGCATATTTAACTTATTCAAATATTCAATGATCATGTTATGCTTGTTATTATTTATAATTGTTACATTATTATTGTATAATATTATCATGTCTATACAAATTATTATCATTAAATTTTTTTATTGTAAAGCCTTGTTAGTCTAAAACCTACGAGTCTGTTCTAACGGATTCCTGTCACTAACGTGGCAAGTGCTGGTGCACAAGATCACAGGAATGAGGAAGATGTTCAGGAGAATAAATAGTTATTTTTACCTCTACTTAGAAAGAGACCTCTGCTTATTGCTTTTTAGAAAAATTTTAGAGATTGATTTTTTTTTTAGTTATCTATTCTAGCTCTGGATATTGTCATAAGAACTTTTATTATTTGCTTCAGTTAAGTTATAATTTTGTGAACATCTTAGAAGAATAATCTAATTATTTCGTTATTATTTCTCTTATCTTCTCCCCATGAGTAAAATTAATTAGAAGTGACGAGTAGGGTCGTCACACCCTCTCTATGGAAAGGCAACAAATGGTACTTCCCCGTGAGTATCATGTCAAAATGAAAGCGTTTAGCGTCCTTTAAAAGTAGTTTTTTTTTAGTCAATGTCGATTTCCCTCGGTGAGGAACCCTCAAAAGATGTCAAAATCGAGAACTACTGCAATTTGCCATTACTAGTCGTAGACGGAAATATCCTCAATACCCATTTGTGTTACCACCGTAGTCAAAATTGGATTCGTGAGGTTATCCCCAATTTATTTGATTCATTATTATTTTTTTCATGAATTAGATATCCGTTGAGAGGATTTCAATGTTCTTACTTTATTTGTGGGCCGGAGTCATGTTGCTGGGCCCAGTGGGCCTATTTAATGCCATAGCGACAGCACTGTTCATTTCTTCCAATGCTTCGTACCTCTAATTTCCCACGAGCGTTTCGCACGTGGTTAGGCTCGTCCCTCCACCGACACTCATGGCACCTATCTTTCGGACACGTGTCCCTCTCTCTCTCTCTCTCTAAAAATAGTAGGTAATTATTATATTTCAGATAATTGCCTACAACTGTTTCAAAATTATTCTTTCTCCTAGTTGCTTTTTATTAAGGGTATAATTACATACATGCCACACAATTTAGTTTTATTTATATCTTACTTATCCATTTTTAGTTAATTACGCTATGTACACTTAAAATATTATAAAATCTTACATACACACATTTTAATTTATTTCTATTATAATGAGTAATCATAATTTTTTAATAACCTAATCATAGTTAGAATACAAAAAATCTAGGCCGTTCATTATATTATTTTAAGAATATTTAAATATATTTTGAGTGAAAATCTGAAAAATCTTAATGTTTAGGTAGCGGCAAAGGAAGGAGACATTCGCGACGTGAATTGATTTTAGGACAAATCAACGCTTTAGTGTGATATTGAGGAAGAGAAAAAAATATGTACCATTAAGAGTAAAAATATAATTTTAATGATTTACAAACAAGATTTTTTTTTCAAATAGATTTTGATTAAGTTTTAACTCAAATGTGTGTATGTAAGATTTTGTAATGTCTTGAGTGTGCATAACATTATTGACTAAGAATGGATGGGTAAGACATAAATAAAATTAAATTGTGTGGCATGTAGGTAATTATTCCTATTTTTTATTACTTTGCTGTAGTGTAATGCTATGTTACACGACTTCTCATAAAAAGATTTATTACAAATTAAATTTAAAATTTTTGAACTTATCTTTGGTTCAATAACATACCAAATGAAATAAAAAGATTTTGTTAAATATATAGGGTCTATTTATTTGCAAAGATTAATTTTAATAAAATTAAAGTTAAATATTTTTCATTAAAAACTGTAAATGATGTGGAATAAAATTAATTATTATATTGAGATATGCGAGAAATATGATATAATTTAGTTATTATTTTGATATATATGTGTGATATAAAATAAAGTTAATTTTTAATTTTAAAATATATGTGTGATGTAAAATAAAATTAATTTTTAATATTAAATTTTATGTATAATGTAACATGCCAGATTAAAATTAATTAAGAAATTTTAACTTAGCCAAATGAACATGCCCTATATTTTAAATACTATATGCACATAAGATGAATCATACTCTTTGGGTCTTTTTGGTTCTCACGTTATTTTGTTCATGTCAAAAATCAAAATAATTTATGGGCTATAAAAATTTTAAAAAATAATGTTAAATTAATTTTTATTATATTATAAATATTTTTGTAATATAAAATAATTAATTTTAGTCGTATCATGTAATATATCAATTAATTTTATTTTATATCTTATATAATTTTTAATATAACTAATTTTATTTTTTATTATCACAAATATCAATACAAAGCCACAAATAAACAAATATCAAGACAAGGGTATAAATTTTATAATAACATCAAATTAATCTTATTATCAATCTGGGCATAATTATAAAGCAAAATGAGTTTTATTGCTTGTTGAGGCTAAAATTCAACCAGAAGATCAGAGAAGAGATTTTTAGCGTGGAAATCGATGAAGCAGAAAAAGGGAAGAGTTAAACAAAGTATCCTCCCTCTTCTCTTATTATAATAAAATTTTATAGTCTAAACTAACTCCTGGAGAGTCATTTCAGAGGAATAGTCTCCATTCTTGGCATCAGGTCAATAATAACTGTTAGGTTGGCGTGTCATGACTCTGATTGTACGGACTGTACCGGCCAAATAGGGGGGTCATATTTCTTAAAAGCGGCATGGGGACTTATACTTTATGTTGTGTGTGAACAATTCGGCGTGGGTTATTTGACAACCACTTTTCGTGTGGAGGTGCCTTTTCGATCTTCGTTCGTCATTGAGCTCCTTTAATGCTGATGTCATGCAGACCTCCACGTGTATGCTCCAGATGTGCCAGTGCAGATCCAAATGTAACACTGCTCAATATAATTATAATATTATTGCTCAAATTCAATAATAATTTTAGATTAAATGCTATAAAAACAAATCTTAGGACCTACAAAAAAAGTTACAAGTGTTGAAGGGAAATTACAGAACTTAGATGATTTTATTATTAATTATTATTATGCCCCCAAGGAAACGCGGAACGATCAAAAACAAACATGTACAATGACCATCTCCAGTTATTCCTTCGCGACGTTGGCGCCTTAAAGAAAGAATATCAATGTTCCTCTTATACCCCTGAACAAAATAGAAATCACAAATATATACCCAGAATAAAATTCCCAATTATTAGGTTTTCTCTTTTCTTCAGACGGAAAGCCCCGCGACGAAGGCGACGCCCGTGGAAGGAAGCCAGGAGGAGCCGTAGATGAACTTTGCGACGGTGAACTTGCTCGCCTCCGCCTCCACCGTGATCTGCCGGTATCCCGGCCACCTCACTCTCCGGCCGAGGGCGGCGCCGGGGCCGGAGTTCATGTACTCGCCGTAGTAGAGCGTGTCGAGGGCGAAGTTGCCGTTCCACTCCAGCCACCCGGCCGGATCAATGTGGTTTTCCATGTAGCAGAGCATGTACACCACTCTCGAGTAGAGCTTCCATGGCCGCCCGAGGAAGGTCTGGAAGCTCGATTGTACCGCTTTGAGGTCGCTTGCCGGCAGAATACGGCAACCGTGGATCGATATCCCGGTATTCTGGTTCGGATCCTTGCGGTTCTGGGCGGTAATGGTGTTTTTCTGCTTCTCCATGGGCTTCCGAGCCCACAGATTGCATTTCTGGAGGACGACGACTGCATTCCCGAAGACGAAGTCGACGGTGCCGAACACATCGCATTCGCGGTAGAACTGCCGCTGGGAGTGAACATAAAGCGTGTCCTGGTAGCCGATGATGCTGCAGCGGTAGACCACCGATCGGTCGGCCCCCACCCGGAGCGCCACCGCCTGATGCTTCTCTGGCCCTGCCGAGTTCTCGATCGTCATCTCCCTCATTATGAATCCAGCCCCTGTCGCCGCTGAAGACAAAATCGGGTAAGTTTCCTACTCTGCCTGCCAACTGTTTGATGACAGATAAAATGATTACCGAAAGTTGCCGTGTGGAACGTGGTGAATTTGTCGTAAATGCTGCGGGATTCGGAGACGATCGTCTTCCCAATTCCCTCGCCGATGAACATCAGATTGGTCTTCTTCCGAGCGACTTTGATGTTCTCGGCGTACAGGCCGGCCTTCACGTAGATGATGATGCGCCTTGAGCTTCCCTCCGGCGCGGCCTCCACTGCATCGGTGATGGTGCGGTGGGTCCCGCTGCCATCCTTAGAGACTACAAAGTCGGCCTGGATCGACGGCGCCGGCTTCTGGAGAAGCTTTCGGTCTGTTGGGCTCACCCAATCCGGGAACCCATCGCCGTTGCCGGAGAAGAGGAGCCGACGCTTCTTCCGGTTCTCAATGGGAATGCCAGAGAAATCCTGGTTCCGTCCGGCGGCGGAGAAGATAGCGAGCGAGTTGCTGACTAGCTCCGAGAGGTCCTTGAGGTACTCCCCCATTTGTTGGCTGACGTATCCATCAGCGACGCTGTCGAGGCCTTCGGCGCAGGTGTCCTGGTTTGTTAGCGCGGCGCTGAGCCAGGTGAGCGCGTCGTCCTCCGACGCGCCGCCGGCGGCAGTAGAGACGACCGTCAGAGTCTGGCTGAGCTGGTCGACGGAGTCGTCAAGCAGCTCCACGCAGTCGTCGTAGGCAGAGCGGGCAAGCCGGTCCATTTGCACTCCGGCCAGGGAAGAAGCGTTGTAAAGGGCGGCGCTGACTCGCTGCAGCGTCATGTTGAGGGAAATGTGCACGAGGTCGCGCTCACCGGCGTCCATGGCGCCGGGGAAGTTCACCAGCGAGCTTATGCAGAGCGCTGGGTAACGTGTCAGCTCGCAGGTGCGGGCGATGGCCTTCGTTGGCCTCGTACCAAGGTCGCCGGCGCCGCCCCGGTGAGAGGCCTTGCTCCTGATTAGCACGGCCATCGATGCCACCGACGCTGCCAGAAAGAAAACGGCCGTCAAACCCAATACTAAGAAACGGCGCCGCCGCCGTCGGGCTTCACCGGCAGGCGGTTGTGCCGGCGATGGGTCGGAGAGGGAGCGGAGGGACTCGGAGGGGCCGAGCTTTCCGTAGTCCATTTCCCTCGGACTAGGGAGTGAGTGGATGTCGTGGAGGTTATTATAGGAGGGAGATGAGTTGAAGAGTAAAGTAACCAAGTAGTTGAGGTTTTGCCAAAATTTGATCATTTTAATTTTAAAAGTTTTTCATTATTATTTTAAGAAATTATTAATATTTAATTATAACAATTAACACAAAACCATATTTTTTTGACACATGAAGAATTGTAGGTGGTTAATGAAGAAGATGGGGAAATTCTATCTAGAGCCCTCAGATAGATCTTGTGTTTCATGATGTCCTAAAAATTACAAAATATTTTCGTCATAGTATCTATTTTTACTAATATTGTTCATTTCCTTATTTCAAAAAATAATTATCCATTTGAGTTCTTTGGTCGAGTATTGCATTAATTTATTGATCTTATTATTTATGCGAACAAGTTGATTTTAATCGTGTTTAAATAAACTAGAAATCAACTCAAAATACAATAACTCAACTTAAAATCAGCTCAATATCAAAATGACTTGATGTTAAATTGACTTGAAATTGACTCTAAATTCGACGAGTTAAAAGATATGATTTGAAATTTAACTTGATATCATTAGAATCGATTTTAATTCAAGTTAAAAGTCGAGTTGATTTCAATGAAGTTGTCATTAAAATTACCAGTAGTATTAATTAAATATAGTTGGCAATGCTTCACGTGGTGTTTTAGGAGCTGTGTACGATGAAGGGTGAGCTACAGCTAGCACTGATATATTATGCATGGCCTTAGTAAAAATAATTTGGAGCTAGAAACCCACTTGAATTTGAGTTCTATTCGAGCTCAACTCTAATATTTTTGAGTCAGCTACAAGCCATAACTCGAACTTGAGTGTCATTTTGACTCAAGTAGAGCTAAGGTTATAAACTCGAATAAGCTCGAAATAAATTATTTAATAAATATATATTTGTATACATTGTATATATATATATATACATATAAGATAAACAAATTTAATATATTTTGAGCCACATTGAAATGGATTTCGAGTTGGCTCGAGTTCGAGCATGAGCGTGCTTGAACATGACTCATTCACATCCCTATCAGATGAGAGGAAAATGACTTGTTAAAAGTAGAAATGATCATTATAATGAAAAATGTCAAAAGTGTTCTAGATAGAAAATATTTTTGATGAAAAGGACTTTTAATTTTTGTAACTTGAATGAACTAAGGATTTTATCTCAAGGGCCTTCATGTAATTTTCCCAATATATTTTTTTAATACTTTACAAAATAAGTATAATATATATATATATATATATATATATATATTTATTTATTTATTTATTTATTTGCTTATTTATATAGTTTGGTGGAGAGTCCATGTCGTGGTAGGCTTCTATAGCCATGAGCTGTTCTTGGTGCGGCGTGTGGTGGGGAGAATGCTGCCTTTGCATCCACGATAGATCAACCGTTGATTCTTCAGACGTTTGAGAATCAACGGTGGATTCTTCGTCCCCATGCTATGCAGTGATCATAGCTAATTTACATTGCAATGCGTCGTTAAGAACAATGAAAACTTAAAGGTAATTAGATTTTTTCATGTTGGCTGCCGATATGGGAAAAAGCTTAACGTGGAGGTCACAAAGATGGCAAATTTGTCCCTTCCGAAAGCAAATCACATTGATTGTTAAAGTAAATTTAAATCTTAATTTTTTTAATGGTTGTCGCAAATATATGCGGATCAAAATAGCTTAGTTCTTAATCATACACGTGGCATCATCGGTTTCTGGCACAAGCTAGAGCATTTCGTATATCAAAGGATTCAAGAAGACTTCTCCGGCTAATTTCCTCTCGTTGAAACATAAAAACTCTTTCAACAATGCCTACTTTTCTCAGTAATTGATAAAGATTAGTAACATTTGGCCCGATAGATAATCTCACAACTTTTGCTGATTAACTTTAATTGTAATGATAATTGGTTTTCTAAAAGCACAGTATTTATAAATACTTGTAAACTAATCGTGAACTCAATTATAAAGCTTTAAATTCCATTTTTTAGAAACCAAATCACTGGCCCTGTTTGGCGCGAGGACTAAATCAGGACCAAAATGATACTAATTTAAAAATAATAATAATAAATAAAATTTTTTAATTATTCTACACAAATTCTAATATAAAAAAATATTATTTTACTTCACATACTCAATAAATTTCAATAAAAAAATTATTTTTATTTTACATTTTAGACCAAAATACTCGATTCGAATATTTTGGTCTAGGATGTGAAATAAAGTATATATTTTTATTAAAAATTATTGAGTATGTGAAGTAAAATAATGTTTTTTATATTAGAATTTGTGTAAAATGATTAAAAAAATTTATGTATTATTAGTATTGTTGTTTTTTAAATTATATCACTTTGGTCCTGATTTGGTCCTCGCGCCAAACAGGGTTAGTCTCTTCAAGCAACCAGTAATTTACACTTGTGAGTTTTCCTACTTGATTTTCTACAAAAAGAAAAAACTCATGTCTTTTTCATCTTCATTCTCACGCATGCTGCTTACTCGTAAGTTTATTGTTTGGCCAATTTGAGCATCTCGTGGTCCATATGTAGAGGTATTGTTCGCTTTGGTTTTAGAAAATTGAGTGACTCGAGTACTTCCCAGCATGTCACTTATCATAATGCTATTTCAGTCCTAGCACGCTTAACTATAGAGTTTTTCATCATTAGCTTTACAATTTTTTTCCAAAAAATGCCTCTACCATTTGGATTACGAGATGTTATAATATGTTTTAAATGACGCCTTTACCATTTGGATCACGCAGCGAAATCATGTGGGCCCATAACCCACATATCCCAGAGCTGACCTCCCACAGTATGATGTGGTTTGAGGACGAATCAGGCAAAAGCTAGTGGGCCTGTGACGCCCATAGTCGAAGAGGGCCGAAGGTGATCATCGTGTGATGTCCTAAGAGAAAGAAATTACTGAGGCAAAGTACGGCTTTTAGTAGGTTTCTAGGCTGATAAAAGGTGGTGAGAGAGGCACAAGAATGAATTGTCCTATATTGAAAAAGCGGGGAGATCTTGAGTTGTATAAGTAGATAACATAATCTCAAATAGTAGAGGTGTCTTTTGAGGCAAAATCGTGAGACTAATGATGAAAAACTCCGTAGAAAAGCTTAAGTTACGCAATTTTTTAAAGTCAAAGCAGATAATACCTCTATCTTAAAATCACGAAATGTTACATGAGCATTCCCAAAATTAAGTGCCAATAGCAACAAACTGAAATTTAATTCATTTTGAGTAAGCTACCTTAACTTAAAATATCAAACCAATATACATTAACTCTTAGTTTCAGCGACTTGAGTTTGTTTTAAGTATGAGAAAATAAGTCAATTTTAAATAATATAGAATATTCGATTCGAATATTTTAGTCTAGGATATAAAATAAACTATATATTTTTATTGAAAATTATTGAGTCTGCTAGCACTAGTGGTAGTTATGGAAGGCCTAGATGTCAGATCTGCAGGAATCTTCATGGAGGGGTATGTCGAGCTGGAGATAGGACCTATTTTAATTGTGGTGAAGTTGGGTCATCTTTATAGGATATGCCCAAGAAGAATGACAGCAAGGGGTGAAGAGTCAATTTCAGCTTCTATCTTCCACTTATGGTGGTAGAAGTGGAATTGCAGGTGCATCAGGACGGGGACGTGCTACTACTACTAGACCTGGTGAACGAGGTGCTCAGCCTCGAGTTTATGCATTGACACGTCAAGAGGCTCAAGAGTCACCAGATGTTATAGCACATATGCTTGTTTTGAATAATTCACCTGTAATTGTGCTGTTTGATTCTGTTGCATCACTCTTTTATTTCTGAAAGTATCATACAAAAACTGCAATTAGAAACACGTCTATTAGATGAAGTACTTCATGTTGCATTACCAACCGGTATCACTATAGGTGTAGAATTATTTGTGAAAGTAAAGATTAAGATTAAAGATTAGGAGTTTTGAGCAAAATTGATTGTTGTATCTATATCTGAGTTTGATGTGATACTAGGAATGAATTGGTCATCTGAACATCAAGTAATTATTGATTGTCGAGAAGAGAAGATAAAAGTTCATATTCCTGAATCTTCAGATGTGGTACATTATGGTTATGGGAAAAAGATTCCAATAGTCTCAGTCATTCAAGCACATCAATGTGAAGTAAAATAATCTTTTTTATATTAGAATTTGTGTAGAATGATTAAAAAAATTTATTTATTTATTATTATTATTATTATTATTTAAATTAGTATTATTTTGGTTCTGATTTGGTCCTCGCGCCAAACAGGGCCTTAGAGCTTCAAATGGAATTACGATTTAGGGGCGTTTGGTTCAGTGTTATCTCAATGTCAATGTTATTTAGATGTCATGTTATCTAACTGTCATTGTTATTCATCAATGAACATTTGTTTGGTTCAATGTTATGATATTAGAAAATATCAATGCTATTCAAATTATTTTTATTTAGTTGGAAGTTATTGACATTATAATAACAAATTGACGGTGTTGTCTTGAGATGTCGCCCGATTTGGGATGACATCTAGATGTCAGCGTGTAATGACATTTTTGTAATTAATTATAACGTTATTTAAAGATGTTATTAAATCAAACAATTACTTTCTAAAAGTAACATAATATAACATTGATATAACACTGAACCAAACGTTCCCTTAGTCACCATCTTAGTCTATTAATAGATACTGTTAAAAGTTTAATGCATTTTTAACTGATTCATATTGCCCAGCGGTTGCTCTTTTAATTTAGTAGTAAAGGAGCTTACTTAGGTATCAGTGATTTTTAAGTTCAAATTACACTCGTATAATTTCAAATTTGACGGAAAAATTGTAGTATTTAGGACCTTAAAAAAACTTGATATCATCTTCATAAAAAAGGATCAAGAAAATTCCCGAATAAGGGTGTTAATATGGATCGAAGATCAAATATTAAATCGATTTTAGATCGAATCGAAATGTAGTCGATCTAAATGAGCAGACTAATGAGCCAAAAGTTCGGCTCGATAATAATTTCGAGTTGATTTTGAGCCGAAGTAGGTTCGGCTCGATCCAACTCGAAATCGACTCGAATTAAAATATATTTTATATTATAATACATATATATAATATATGTATATAATATATATATATATATATATATATATATTATAAACCGAGCTGATCTCGAGTCGGATTCAGTCGAGCTTACCCGGCTTGAGATCAGCTTAAAAAAAATTGAGATTTGATTCATTTTCGAGCCGGAATCGGCTCGAAGTCGATTGGAATCGACTCGAACTGACTCAAAATCGAACCCAATTGAGCTCAAGTCGATCGAAATGTAATCAATCCAATTTCGAGTCGGTATTAGCTCGGCTCAAAATCGGATCAGTAACAGCCCTATAATCTCGAATGATTTCAAATTTCCATGCGCATGTGATTAACCTACCACTGATGCGAGAATGGTGGAGAGATTCAAAGAAATAATTTAATAAAATGAAGAATTGTTAGATTCCTAATTTTAATAATGTTTCTGTAGTTTACAAATTTTTTTAATAAATATAAATTGTAAAATTCGTAATTAATTAGAACTGAATAATTTTTTTATTTATTTAAAAGAGACCGCGAACATTTTTTTTTAAAGAAAGAGACTGTATGAAATTTTTTTTGATTATTTTTAGCAAATCTCAAATAATTTTGATTATTTTTTTTAAGGAACTATAATGTTCTTTATGCTTTACTCGTACCACTTATATCAGATTTTTTCCCTTTTTTTTTCTTAAAAAGAGTAGCATTTTTATAGATATTATTACAACAATAATAACCAAATTTTTATCTCATTAAATGGGATCGACTATATGATTTTTTTATTTTCATTACGCTCTATTAAATAATAAGTCGTTATTTATCTCCAATTATGTGAATTTTTTTAAAATAATTTCTTGTCATATTTTATTTGATTTTTTTTTCTTTTAACATAAATAAAATTCAATAACTCAACTCTTCTTATTGAAGCTTCTAATGGCCTATGATTTATATGTTTAAATTACTTTTACCGACTCTCTCTGAACTTATCCTCAACTCAACTGACAAATATACTTATTTTTTCATCATATTTTTTTATATATTCACTTATCAATCTTAGCCTTTTTATTTTTATGATATTTATTTTTATAGATATTATTGTACAATTTAATATAGTTACAAAAAACTTGGCTTAAATATTTAAATGGCTTAAATGGAATATGAAATATAAAAAAACAAAAATGTAATCAAAGTTTAATTATCTAATCATGGTTTAAGTTTTGTCGAAGCTAATCAATTTTATTAGTTTAAGTCAAGATAAATTCAAAATTAGTCATTTTTTGGTTCGATTGAAATGTACATTTTTTAGATACTTTTTTTTTATAAATTTGAACTTTTGAGTTAAAAATTAAAAATTATAATATACATTATATTGAATTTATTAAAATTGAAATAATTGAAATCGATATTTTAATTTTTGAGCAAAATTGAAATTGAGGGAAATAGAAAGACTGAAAGAGACTTGGGGTTGGGGGGGCGACAGGGCACGTGCTGCCCCTGGCGAGGAATGCACGCACATGACTACATGACTACATGAGGATGAGTCGTGCCGGTTTAATCATTTTGATGAACAATATGTATATAATTAATACATAATGAAAATTTTCCCAAAAAAAAATTATTTTTAAATTTATGTTTTACTTATTTAGATCTTTGTTCTTTAATACCGTGTATTTCAACATATTTTTACGATAATAGTGATCGTTGAATCTAAACTTTACACGCTTCTAGCAAATGATCAACACTTATTATTAAAATTTGATTAAAAGGCGAAGGGGCGTATGGCGAATAACTTATGATTTATCACTATTTTTTATCTCAAATATCCTCGATTACTCGATAAAAATAAATTATCTAAAGTAGTTTTTCGCTAGGGCAACAGAGATTTCATTGAGAAAAGAGTACCATTGCATCCCTCTATGTTATTAAAACTTTATTATTCGAAGTCATCTGTTTCTATTTTTTTCTAAATTTTGAGTTCTCACATTAAATTTTGATTCTTCTAGTATTATTTTTACTTTTTTTCTTCTCGTCTCAACAACTAGATTTTGCATGAAAATATAACAATTTTTTTTTGATTATTTTATTATGTTTGTATGAATTTGAGGGACTACATGAAATTTATCATGGATTGAGCATATCAAGATGAGATTTTTAGGTTGGGATTTAGAAGTGTAGAGCAAAAGTTATTAGCTTCCTTTTAGAATTTGATGCATGGGGAAATTTATTAGTGACGGTTAATACTTTTTATTCAGTTCAACTATGGTACTTAATTTGCATTTTTTTTCAAATATTGGACGAAGAATTAATTTAGAAGTTATTTGGTTCAATATTATCTTCGTATTATATCACATTATTTAAAGAAAATAATTATTTCATTTAACGATATTTTTTAATAATTTTTAAAAAAATCATAAAATTATTACTTAAAAAATAATATTTATATGTCATGATATCTAAATAGTATTATATTTTGATAATATTAAATTAAATATTTCTTTAATATTTTAAAATTGTTAAAGTTAAAAATAAATGATGTAGAAGTTTGGGTTGACTCATTATAGGTGGGATTATAATTGGAAATTTATTATGCTAGAATTTCCTTAAATTAAATAATTAAGAAGTTTTTTTAAGATTTAAAATAACTAAAAAGCTAATTTATGTTTAGAGCACTTCCAAAATGAAGTTATTCAAAAGATTTGCTCTCACATTCCATTTTTCTTGGGCATGACAATTTTTTTTTTCATTTTATATATATATATATATCTTGCTACACACTTAATATATAACTAATTAATAAATTAATCGATTATAATTTAAATTTTTAATTTTCTAAGTTGTTTTGTAATTTAAGTTTCAATTTATTAAATAATTTAATAAATTAAAATTTTAAATTATAATTGATTAATTTATAGATCAAAATACATTGCATTTATATATGCAAAAAAAATAATATTAGGGGATATCAGCTTAAAGTAAGCTCAATAAACATATAAGTCAATATAGTAATTGTATATTTCCTATATTGGTAATATATCTTAATCTTTTCAAATATTATATAAATATTGAATTGTTTATGAGCTAAATTATTTTATTTTTTCAGATTAACTTTAAATTATAAGAAAATTAAATTAATCTTAAATTTTTATAAAATTAAAATAATTATTAAGCAATTTTTATGTTTCAAACATAATTTTCAGCCTTAATCCCAACCTTACTCAAGCTTGGTAGGGATGCTTACTCTATTGATTAATGAATTTATGATGATAATTTTGACTCAAGGGATGCACATGATTGCTTTGAATAATTGTGGGGGAGACTTTATGGAGCCACTTTTTATTCATTAAAATCTAACTGTTAATTTGGAGTAATCAATCAGATCTATAAAATTTAAGTTATATATTCTTCGCTATAAGCTTTATATTCGAGTTATCTAATCTCGTTTGTAAATTAATTCTAGTTTTCACGACTCTCAAATAAAGGTTTTATCGAAGAATTTTAGTCCTAATGAAAAAAAAAGACTAAAAGGAGAATCAGTAAATTCAACACGAATTGTTGAGTTACTCGTGTTCAAGGAAGATCACTTTGATTCATTTAATATCAAACGCACGATAGAGAATAATGTATCATTTTGCTTGTTAAAAGAAAGAAAAAGAAAAAAAGAAAAAAAGAAAACTCGTGATTTGAATTCGAGATATCTTGTTCTTATTTCATTTTAAACAAGGGATAATTACCTGCATGCCACACAATTTAGTTTTATTTATATCTTACCCATTTATTCTTAGTTAATTACGCTATGCACACTCAAAACATTACAAAATCTTACATACACACGTTTGAGTTAAAACTTAATCAAAATCTATTTGAAAAAAAAATATTCTGTTAGTAAATCATTAAAATTATATTTTTACTCTTAATGGTATATATTTTTCTCTTCCTCAATACCACACTAAAGTGCTGATTTGTCCTAAAATCAATTCACGTCGTAGATGTCTTCTTCCTTTGCTACCACCTAAACATTAAGGTTTTAGGATTTTCACTCAAAATATATTTAAATATCCTTAAAATAATATGATGAATGACTCAGAATTTTTATAATCTAACTATAGTTAGGTTATTAAAAAATTATGATTACACATTATAATAGAAATAAGTTAAAATATGTGTACGTAAGATTTCATAATGTTTTGAGTGTGCATAGCGTAATTAACTAAGAATAGATGTGTAAGATATAAATAAGACTAAATTGTGTGGCATGTAGGTAATTATCCCTTTAAACAATCATAAGCTTAAAGTCCTGAGAACAAAGAACAAGTAAAATCAATTTTGGAGTTATGTTTATAATATCAAATAAACTTAGATCTATATCATCAATTAAATGATGCCATTTATCACAGATCATGTATTACTCTACTTAGTGAAAAAATTTAAACAACTTATAATAATTTACACTTGGATTAAAATTTTTTTCTAGATGAATTCATGCAATAAGCTATCAAAAGCTTTAAATATCAACCTATTTGTGTGCTTGCATTTATAGATGAATAAATTAATATTTTAATTTCACAATATTATATTTTTTGTTTCGACAAAGGATAATTTCATTCAAGCCTCTAAGGTCGATCTCATTTGCCATGCAGGTCCCTAAAATGTAATACATTTTCATTTGGGTCCTTTTCTGCTAATAAACATATACATACACATATATAGACCGTCTCCCATCTAAAAAAACTTTCACTTAGGTCTAATTTAACGGATATCGACAAAATTTTCAATAAGTTATTTTAACTTTTTTTTTAAAATAAAATGAATGTTTAGTTACTTTTATACCCTCAACTCTCACTTCCATTCCCCACTCTCTCGTCAACCATCCTGCTCCAATCAATAGAGATAGAGGAATACGTTGCACTCGTGAAAGAGAGAATTTATCAGGGGTACTTGCTGGCGCAAGAACAAAAATCAGAATCAAATTAGTACTAATTTAAGAAATAATAATAATAATAATAAATAAAATTTTTAATTGTTTTACACAAGTTATAATCTATTAAATATTATTTTACTTCACATACGTAATAATTTTCAATAAAAATATTAATTTTATTTCACATTCTAAACTAAAATACTCGATTCGAATATTTTAGTATAGGATATAAAATAAAGTAGATATTTTTATTAAAAATTATTAAATTTGTGAAGTAAAATAATATTTTTTTATATTAAAAATTGTGTAGAATAATTTAAAAAATTTATTATTGTTCTTTTTTAAACTAGTACTATTTTGGTTCTGATTTTGATCCTTGCGCCAAACTAGTCTTTTATTATTTTTTGACGAAAAATATTTCGAAGGAGCCGTAGTATTGCAAAAATATGGACCCAATGACATTTTATATTTTTAAGGACCTGTATAAAATTTAAAATCTTCATTTTAAGGAGGTGCATGGAGTTAGAAGTCAACCTTAGGAGCAGGGTTGAATTACTCCTAATATTTATAACATCATAAATTAACTCTCTTCTTTATATGTTGAGTTTACCTCGTTTGGTTCGAGCTTTTTGAAGACATGAAAAAAAAATTATTTTATTTTTTAAATTTAATAAGAGAGAAATTTATTTTACTATTAGAAAGTGTGTAAAATGTGAAATACTTTCAATTTTAATATTCGTAATTGTATTGGATATGAAATAAAGTTGATTTTTATAGTTGAAATTTGTGTTGGGCAAAAATCTCGCCTCAAGCCAAACGAATGTATATAGAAGCATAGTTTTTTATAGTCCATGAGGAGGTTCATAAAGTTAAACTCTTAGCCCATTAGAGTTGGAAGGTATTTAGAGGTGATGGTTTTCGAGGGCTGGACCTCCGTGTGCGTGTGTGTATGGCGAGCAAAAATCACTTGACGTAATATAGTGGGTTAAAAAATCAGTTACACTATTTATGTGAAGCTGAACATGTGTAATGTTATAAAAAGAGAATGAAAGCAAAATATTAGCAATATGCTCAATAATAAAATTTCTTTGTGTGTTAGCATTTTTATTAATTTCTACTTGTGGTATTAATGTTTTCTTGCCTTTATATCCTCGACTTTCTACTCGCTCGCTCTTCCGCAACCTTTTAATGGTATCTCTAATGCTCTCTTTGATATTTGTTGGTGTTGCAGGTGACTCTCCAAATATAGCCCTCCTTGTTATTGATCAAGGTGGCTTTTTTCTTGTTGTATGCAATTTGTTTGATTTTGGATGGCTCCATGTTAGTGCAATTTACTCTGAATGAGTTGAAGCACTTCTATAAAGTTTTCCTTTAACTAAATGCCTAAACTTCTCGGTGTGTCACTTGGTATAGCTTTCAATCCTTCGAGAGCTGCCCATTTTTTTTGCACTGAGCACTGCACTCATAAGGATCTTCTTGCATTCGCCTCGAATGAAGTCAGCCAGATGATCCCTAATGATGAACTCAGCTCCAGCTACACTACCATCTTACACTAAACTATCAAAGTTTACTTTAGGGGTGGCAATATATGACCCGACCCGAACTTGACCTGTAAATTTCGAGTATGAGTCATAAATTTTGACCCATTTATTAAATGGGTTGGGTTCGGGTTGGGCATAATCGGGTTGAGTCGAGTTCTGGTTAGAAAATTATCAAAAAATACTCTATAAATGTATCGGGTCGACCCGCCAACCCAACCCGATTAATAAATGGGTCAGGTTCGGGTCATGAATTTTGACCCATTTAATAAATGGGTCGGATTCGGGTTCTACCCAAACCCGACTTGCCGACCCATTTTGCCACCCCTAGTTAACTTTAATCCATCCGATAATATGTCTGCACTCTCTTTTCTCCCCATCATGCATAACAGTATCTGACATGAATTACAACTAAAGCTTCGTTTGATTCGAACTTTTTTCGGATAAGAAAAAATATTTTATTTTTTATATTTAATTGAAAAAAATTATTTTATTATTAAAAATATATAAAATATAAAATAAAATTAATTTTATAATATTCATATTTGTGGTAGATATAAAATTAAGTTAAATTTTACGGTTAAAATTTTCATTAAACTAAAAAAGATTGAATCAAATATGAATTATCAAACGAAACAAAAAGTGTGGCATGTTATGAATTAGAGAGAATTGAAGCAGACAAATAGAAGACGTAGACTACTCCTCCACTATCACATTACCTTCTATGAGTGCCCACAAACCCATTAAAGTGAAGTGGAGAAAATTGATGTCCACCCTAAAGTTCAAATAAGAATTTTAATCTCATGTGAAAGTTGATTAGATTCAAATAAAGATAATTTGATTTTAGTAAAAAAATTAACAACCAAACATTAATAATTATTCCTCAATTATTATATAATATATAGATAATAATTAAGCACTACAATGATATATAAATCGATACATGCTAGTGTTGCATGTACGAAGCAGGGAGTGTTTGGCTCATGTTGTCGTGAAGGTCATTACATTGACTTTTGTGTGTATGTTCATATTATAACATTTCATGATCTAAATATAACGGTATTATCCGCTTTGACTTTAGGGATTTACATGACCTGAATACTTTCTAGAAGGTTATCCAATATTACTCCAGTCCAAACACACTTAAATATGAAATTTCTTATTATTAATCTCATGATTTTATTTCAAAAGATGTCTTTTTATCGTTTTATGTATTTCTTTTTTTGTTTTTTTGATGAACTAGTTTGAAAAAGAATAATAATAATAATAAATAAATAAATTTTTTAAATTATTCTACATAATTTTTAATATAAAAAATATTATTTTACTCACAAACTTAATAATTTTTAATAAAAATATCTACTTTATTTTATATCCTATACTAAAATATTTAAATCGAGTATTTTGGTCTAGAATATGAAATAAAGTTAATATTTTTATTGAAAATTATTAAGTATGTAAAGTAAAATAATATTTTTTTATATTATCTAATCCTAGGAGGTCATCTAATACTACTCAAGTGCAAGCACACTTAAATATAATTTTTTTTTATTATTAATCTCACAATTTTATTTCAAAAGACGTCTCTTTATCGTTTTATGTATTTCTTTTTTTGATGAAAATGGATTTGATGTATTTCAAAATTGAAGAACAATCACTTAATAGATTACTAAAATTAAATATGATGGCAAGATGCATGATGAAGGAGAATGGGAAAAAAAATTATTAAGCACTTTGAAAATGCATATTAATTGCTTTATTTTTATTTTTAATTTTTGATAGAGCATATATATTAATTGTTTTAATGTGCCTCTCTCAAATTGATGATATTGATAGCAACATCTCACCAAACTCTGGATAGATGTGAGGCAGTGCTTCATGGGGTGTGATGCACATATTCACCATGAATAGCACACCAAGTGATGCCAACTTTCAGAATAATATAACACAAGATAAAAGAAAGAAGAAGAGAAAAAAAAAGAGAAATTTACATACAGAACACTAAATTCTTCACAAATTACGTATTTTACCATCTTTTAATAAATATTATACATATCACACTTTTTTTTATATTTCTATTATTATAATAGAAATGTAAAACCCATAAGCAGAGTGTGATATATGTAATATTTACTAAAAGATGGTGAAATGTGTAATTTGTGAAGAATTTAGTGTTCTGTATGTAAATTCCCTCAAAAACAATATATAGGATTGAATAAAAAACACAAGAAGACGAGCAAAAAAAAAAGTAGAAAGAAAAAATTTGATACCGAAAGGCAATATACAAAGCTTTACTATAAATGTAAAAGACCTACAACTCTCTCGATAATTGCCCGAATCTATCCTATTTTAAAACCAAATTGATATTTTTGTACAACCCAAAGTAAATTTATTAAAATTAAATTGATCCAACTCAAAATTTATCAAATATATACAAAAAAATATGCGTCTATAGGTGATATCAAACGAAGCTAAATTAACACTACATTTTAAATTAAGCTAAACCTAGAGCTTAAACAAATTAGGGATGATAACGAGCAAAGTTCTAGCAGATTTGAACAACTCGAATTTCATGCACAAGAATCATGCTCGATTCGAAGGACTTTCGAGTTCGAATAAACTAATTATTTTATTCATTATTGCTTGTCTTAGAGAGTCATATATACGCCTACTTCCAATCTTTCCCCTAGTACATTCCGGCAAGAAAAATAAAATAAAATTACATTCTATAAAAATTTAATATTACACTCCAAACCTTGTACACTTGCAACATTTTTTCTCACTACAAGCTGAATTCAGATCACAAGTGAAAGCAATAATGTGCAAAAATAAGAAAATAATCTAATCAGATTGTGACACGTGGTATGCACACGACAAAATCGTGCATTAAATGCAACAATGGACTGCTTTTACTGCAGTACTAACATATTACTTTTGTTCGAGTATTTTTTTATAATAGTCGAGTATTTTTTTATAATAGTATTCAAACAGCTACATTTAGTACATCTAGTTTTATATGTCATGAAAAATGAAATAAGAAATAAGTATAAAAATTAGAATAGACTCAGTTGAAGATAAACTCATAGCAAATTGTTCTAAATAATTTAGATATATAAATCATAAATTTATAAAAATTTTAATAAAATAAATAGAATTATTAAATCTTACATATCTAAAAAAGTATTTAGTAGTAATTCATGTACTTTTATACTTTTTCAAATTGAAATTTAAAAAATTTTAAAATAAAATATTTCTTAAATGATGAAAAAAATTATCAATTTAAACATACTATATAATAACTATAATTTAAAGGAACCTTTATTATCTTAAAATTTTTAAAATAAAGATTAATTAGAAAATTTATTAAGAACTGTAAACTAAAATATAATTAAAAATTAAATATAAAGATCTTTTCGTAAATTTGTTTTTAATTTTAAGTCTATGAATTTGTGAATTACATTAAATATATTAATTTACTCTCTTCTTTGTGGTATTAAATTCATAGTAAATAATTATTTTACCTCACCCTCCCTTTCTCTCCCCACCATGCACTCTCTCAAGTCTTCTCTTTCCTCCTCAATTCTTGAGGTGGGTCCCCATTTATCCATGTAGGTCAAAATTCAAACTTCAAAGTGGATCCTTTCCTATCAAAATTATTTTAATATAGATCCTTGAAGTTTCTTACCGTATCTTACTTCTATAGAATAAAAAACAATTATTATTTCATAAAAATAAAATTATAATTCTAAAAAAATGAAATGATAATTCATTTATTACTTAGAGAAATATATATAAATATAAATATAACTTATATAAATATATATGATCATCTTTATTAGCACTCAATAATGGTAGCTAATTATGTAAGTAACAATAAGAAAATATCCTCGTTTATTATTGACGTGGGAAATAGGGGGTCCCAAAAGAGAGAAAAATGGAGAGTCCCGAGAGACGACAGCACACAGTGGGTTAAGCCTGTTGACTGAAGCTTATATGAGAATAATATGCATCCAGAATAGCACACAGGTGTTTATGGTGGTTCAGGGAAAAAAAATCCCCTACGTCCACCGGACGATTGGCGAGAGATTATTTCACTAGAAAAAGGGAGAGTGTGGTCGAAAAGACCAATACAGAGAGTGAGAAGAGAGAGATTTCTTTTATCTTAAGCTCTTGTTACAAAAATGATAGAAGAATGATTCTACTCTTTCAATCATCCTCCCTCCTTTTTGTCCCTTGAAGCTTGTTCAAGGGTATTTAGAGGCAAAGGACAGTGCAGCTCCATCCTGATTTTCCGGAAGAGAAAGAAGTAAACAAATTCTGAACCCAGGCTGCTGTCGGCCATTGGAGGAGCTAGAGACAGTAAAAGGAGAGCTTGAATTTTTGATCTTGGCATTTCTTCTAGGGATCTGTGAGGACTGGAGCACGCGTGTCTTTGATTTACGTGTCTGGAAAAAGCGTTCTGTACTGAAAACGGCGTGGTCAGACCATGCCGACTGCGATAGGTGCAGCCGAGGAACATCGTTGTCGATGTTGCTAGGGGGTGATCCTAGATCTCGTGGACAATGTTTGACCGAACCCGCGTGGCTGAGGTTTGACCGAAATATGAGACCTGCGAGAATAAAAGCATTTAAATAAGAAATTAGTGTCACCTGAGAGCCACGTGTACGGCCGTGATGCAGCGCTGGAACCACTTGTTAGCATCAGCCCTCCGCATTGTCAGGGCGCGAATATTAATGTGGGTCCTGGAATGTGAACCGTCGCAATGGTGGACAGCGCGCCCAAGGTTTGTCAGGATAAAGCGGAAGCGGCGCCCTGGCGGTTCGCCTTCTCCTCCAACTTCTGAAAATCCTGCAAGGAAAGGAGCAGAGCGTCAAGGAGATGGCGGAAAGCCGAAAATGGGCGACCCTAAAGGGTCTTTCGTTGAAAAAGAAGGGGGCCAACAGTCCTCCGATCGATGCCCCTCCTCTCGAGAAGAACCAAAAACGGCGGCTGAGAAGACTATCGAGGTGCTCTAGAAAGAGGAAGCGGGAGCTCTGGTTGTGGACCTGGAGGTGGAGGCTCAGTCGGCTAGGGTCGCTATGGTCCTGGCGCGGACATTGGAGTCTGCACAAGGGCCTGCGGAAGTGGTGAACATCTCTGACTCTCCGGTCAAGCTGCCTCTGAAGACTGGGGATCGAAGAGAGTTGAGCGTGATTCGTCAGACGCTTACAGGGAAAAAATTAGAGCCAGGGAAGATCCTGCTCAAAGATGAAGATGTTTAGCGACTCTTCCCTGAGGCTGATGTCCTCAGACAGGGGTTGGTGAAGACGCCCTTGGTGATTTGCGGTCATGCTTCTCTTGGCGAGTCAGTCCCTCTTCCTTCGAAGGTAAAGAGACCTTCCTTTCCTTATCTCCTCCCAGCTACTGCTCGAAATGATGAGAAGAAGGAAGAGAAGGGAAGGAAGGGAGAAAGCAGCAAGATGGAAGAGGTAACTAAGAAGAAGGAGGGGGTTCCCCAGGTCGCTCCTGAGGTTGCACTTGACATTGAAGGGTCAGGAGGCGATCTGGGGGAAAGATTATTTGAAATACGGAGGGAAGAGAGGATCGATATCCGTGCACGGCTTCGAATCCCAAACCTGTCAGAAAAATGGATGGCCGGATCGGGCTCGCGCGTCGATCAATAAGATCAGACGGCTAGAAGCTGAAGGGCCACAAATGTTTCCCATAAAGCTTTTCTCAAGGAGGGAAGTTTGAAACTCTTCTCTTCAAACCCTAAGGAAGAAATCTCCCTGATCCTGCTCATCGCAAAGCTTTGCAATGGGGGGAAGAGAGATTGAGTAGGCAGAGCTGGCCGTCCTGTTCAAGAACAACTCTAGCTATCAGGAGAGTCTCTTGATGGAGCACGAAGTGCTCAACATAACAAGGGGATTTAGGAGAAATCCCGACCTCATGGTCATCCAGCTCGCCACCGAGTTCCGACCAAACAGACCCCCAGACGGAGCGGTGTGCGTTTACCGGGCTTAGGTGAAGTATGGGATGATGCTCCCTCCACAAATGGAGTTCGGAGAGATCCTGAACTCCTATCAGATTGTGCTGGCACAACTTTCCCCCAATATCGTCGCATACATATACTCCTTTTTGAAGCTATTGCAGGCTCAGGAGATACCATGAAGTTTGACGTTGTTCAGGGGCCTGTTTAGCTGGATGGCAGTACCTGGATACAGAGGATGGCTGGCCCTGAGATCGAAGACGAGAAAGGCGATGTTCTCTGGGGTGAGTAGTGCCCACTCAGACTGGAGGGACTACTACTTCTTCGTAGGTGGGGATTTGAAGATCCCCCTGAAGCCTGGAGTCTGCCCACCTGAGTTCATCGGGGATGCCAGATGGATGGCAGGAGAAGGGACGCTGAGGAATCTGGAGAGGTTGAAGGGGCAGAACTGGCCCCTGAAGGACTTCCTCAGGCACGTGAAGAACGACATTTCCTTGTATGCGCAATCGTTGGGATATGTCATCTTCAAGGAGACGATTCCACCTCCTGGCACGGTCCTAATGACGAGGGCCAGGAGGGGACAACCCCCAGCCGCTCAGCTCAGCAAGGAAATTGTTGAGGTGGAGGAGGGTTAAGGAGGCAGAGGTTCCGAAGCCAGTCAGTGGTGGCGCCGCAGTTGACGTGGTATCTTCCTCGGACGATACCACAAAAGATAGGAAGACTCTGGCCGAGGTACTAAAAGGTGCAGGCAAGGGTAAGGAGTCTGCAATACCGACTAAGCCCAAGGCGGTCTCCAAGAGTAATAAGGAGATTATCCTTGGAAGAGATAAAGGACGAAAGAAGGCTGGAGGAGAGGGCCAGCGGAAGGAAGATAAGGGCCAAGAGGGAGCCCAAGAGAAGGAAGGAGAAGGGGCGGCTGTGAGCCCCTGCCTGGACCCAATGCCGAAGGAAGTCCCTAAGAGGAAGAGGGACCCCCTAGAAGAGAGAAGTCCAGAGTCCCCTTCGAAGACGGGGAAAATCAGAAGCGCCTGATTGGCAGCGGAGTATCGACCCCCCTTATTGCATTAATTTTGCAGGAAGGTTTGGGAATAATAGCGCGAAGATTGCCGTGGAGACAAGGGAAAATGGAAAGAGATTAACAGTCCTCTCCCGGCAGTCGTCCGGTCAAGGCCTGGCAGTACCCGGGGACATGGGACTGGCGATAGGAGGCGGCCTGGTTACCAAGGTTCTGGAGGAGAGGATGGAGAAAACCTCGATGCCGGATGCCTATGCTAACGTCACCAACATGATGATGGCTGTAAGGGTTTCCTCATCGCTTTCTGCTTTCTTGATAACCGTCTGGCTGAGTTGTGCTAACTCCACTTTGTTGTTTTTAGGCGTTTGCTCGTCTACCCCTGCTTTTGAATAGGACCTTGAGGACGGAGGAGCAAGTGCTTGAGCAAGGAAGCCAGCTTCATCGACAGGGCAAAGAAATTGAAGCCTTGAAGGTCCAGCTTGCGGCGAAGTCTTCTCAGTGCGATGCTCTGCAGGAGGAGAATGCTAAACTGCAAGAGGAGTTTGCAGTTTACAAGTCTGCAATTGGCGCACTGAAGGCAAATAATAAGGCCCTGCGAGAGAAGCTAGATAAGATCACTGAAGACCAGGAGGCCACCATTGAGGCGAAGTCTGCAGCAGCCATGGAGGCCTACAAAATAAGCTTGCCCTGTAGAAAAGAGAGGTTAGAGGGGATCAGGAGGACGTGGGAAAGAGTGATCTCCACTTTAATCCAAGAGGGCAAGATCACTGCGGGTGATCTTGCGAAAGTCGAGCTCATTTCTTACCTAGCTAATGATCCTATTTACAAGGAAGAGGGGTTGGACTTAACCGACGACTTTATCCAACAGAAGTTTGATCTTTTGGATAAGGCCGGTAAGGACTGACCCACTAAATTGTAAAATGAGTGCTTGTAATCTCCATTTTATTTTTTGAAAATAAATGGCAAGTTTGTTTGTCTTTTGCGTACCTGTTTACTCTAGTATGAATGAAATGGATAGGTACCTTTGTATGAGATCCAATGTGAAATGATGAGAACACGCTCCATAATGAATGAATTGAGTCATATACAATAATTCTCTAAGTTAAGTTTGAGATCATTTCTTCGCACACTTGCTGCCAAAAGGACTTAGGCCGTCTGAAACATCATGAACAATGCTCTCACTTGAGGCATGTGCTGATGCCAAAAGGACTTAGATCGTCTTAAACATCATGAACGATGTTTATACTTGAGGCATGGGCTGATTGAGTAGATAGAGTATTTAGAGCTAAGTTGTACTCCTTCATAAACCTGTACAGGAAAGAAGTAACAATAATAGGAGAGATTCTGCCTAGGAGGAGTTATCTGACCTGATGTCAAAAGGACTTAGATCGCCTGAAACATCATGCATGATGTTTGCACTTGAGGCATAGGTTCACTCTGCTTAGGGGAGACCTATATCATAGGTAGATAACATGGACTGCCCTAAGGTTACGAGCAGGCCTTCAGGCCCTCCGCTAGCCAGGTGGGCTCACGAAAAGGTTCCAGATGCTGATAGGAGACTCTGTTTGCCTTAGGCATAACTAGGGTCGAAGACCTCTATATATGATTTGTGAGCGTAATGAACCATCGTGTATGAGGTGATGTAACCTCGACGACGATGATTGAAGCATTGAGGTTGGGAGTCATACCTGTCGCACGATGCCTGAGCAGTAGATGATAGGCTAGTCATGCTTTAGGTGATATGAGTGTCTCGACATGAATTATCAGTCACAGAATAAATAGCGTAAAAACCCCAAAATATGAGATGCTTTGAATAGAGAGCTTTGTGCCGAATTAATATAGAATAATCTCTGATGAATCTGCATAAACGAATCCCATGTATAAAGAATAAGAACAAGTAGGTGCCAGGGTTCAAGCATAGAACTTCTTCAGATCATCCTCGGTCCAAGTCCTAGGGAGTTGAATGTCTTCGGAGGTCATGAGATAGTGCATTAGGTCCCGCGACCTCGCGTACGATATATGGGCTCTCCTAGTTGGGCTCAAGTTTGGGGACTCCCAAATTACTGCCGGCAAGAAGTCGTCGCTTGAGGACCAGATTGCCTTGGGCAAAATCTCTGGGGTTGACCCTGCGGTTGAAGTATCGTTCAATTCAGCGTTTATATTCCAGTTGTTTAAGTGCGACCAATTGTCTTTTCTGTTCCAAGATATCCTGGTCAACCTGTCGTGAATCATCGTTCTCATCCATCCAGCTTTGCAAATCCTCGGTATCGAAGTTGGCTGTTGCTTCCACTCTGGGGGAATAATGCTCCAGCTCAACAAGTATGACAGCATCCATTCCGAAGGCCAATGAGAAAGGAGATTCCTGGGTGACTTCAGACGGGGCGGTGTTGTAAGCCCAGAGAGCACCTGGCAGCTCGTCTGGCCAACGGGTTTTGGCATCGTCGAGGCACTTCTTCAAGATGTTCAGGATATTCTTGTTGGCGGCTTCAGCTTGGCCATTTGTGTGAGGATGTCATACAGAGGCATATTTGAGGTTGATTTGATATTTGCCACAGAAATCGCGAATCAGCTGATTGGCGAAAGATGTGCCATTATCTATGATAATCACCATGGGAATCCCATACCTACAAACAATGTTTGCCCATAGGAAGCTCTCGACATTTTGGGCAGTAGGTTGAGCAAGAGGCTTCAATTCTATCCACTTTGTGAAGTAATCAACAGCGACCAACAGCCATTTGTAGCTACGGATGGTCGTAAGCATTGGCCCCAGAAAGTCGAGCCCCCAGACGACAAACGACCAAGATGAGTTAATGGGCCTAAGATAACTGACGGGTTGTCTCCGCATGTCAGCATAGTATTGGCATTGAGGGCACTTCTCCATGAATGTTTGAGCATCCTTGTGGATGTTTGGCCAAAAGAATCCTTGGCTCAGGATTCGCATGACCAGACTTCGACCGCGAGCATGAGTTCCACACTCCCCTTTGTGAACAGCCTCCATTACTTCCTGAGCTTCCTCGGGCCTTAAGCATTTTGTGAGTGGCCTGGCATAAGATCTTCTGTATAGGTCGTCGCCAATGAGGACATATTTGGCACGTTCGAGCCTCAGTCTTTTGGCCTCTTGTTGATTGCTGGGTTGATCCCCATTTTTTAGATGATTGATAATCCTATCCATCCAGCAAGGTGTTTGTTCAGAGCTATCAATTTCAGCGCACTCGTAGCTGGGCTTTTCGAATAGTTGGAGTTGATGAAAGTCGGGGAGCCCCCCTTTCGCGAGATGGTCTACCACCTAGTTCTCCTCTCGAGGGACATGCGTCAAGGAGAAATCATCGAATTGAGAGATCAAGAATTGGACCTTTGCCAGATACTTCTTTAAAACCTCGTCCTTCGTTTCATAGGTGCGGTTTACTTGATTAACAACCAACTGAGAGTCACTGAACACCTGTATGTGCTTTACCGACATTCCAAGGGTGAACTCCAGTCCTGCAATGAGAGCTTCATATTCTGCCTGATTATTGGTAACTTTGAACTGAAGGGTTACTGCTCGATGTAGGGCGACTCCCATGGGGCTGGTGAGAAGAGTTCCAGCTCCATGAGTTTGAAGTCCAGAAGCGACATCGACGTGGAGAGACCATGGAATGACCTTGTTTTTCGAGGTTACTAACTCTGTAGTGGAAAGTTCAGTAACAAAGTCGCCCAGCACTTGGGCTTTGATTGCTATCCGCGAGATGTATTTGATGTCGAATTTGCCAAGCTCAATGGACCATTTGAGGAGCCTTCTCGAAACCTCGGGGGTGTACAACACCTTTAGGAGAGGTTGGTCAGTGACCACCTGGATGGTATGTGACTGGAAGTATGGATGCAACTTCCTTGCGGCCACTAGGAGAGCAAGAGCAAGCTTTTCCAGCGTGGGGTATCGGGTTTCTGCATCAAAAAGTATATGGCTGATGTAGAAGATATGGCGGTGGATCCCCTTATCATCGTTCACGAGGATAGCCGAGACCGCTGCGTCTGATACCCCTAGGTAAAGAGACAAAACCTCCCATGTTTTTGGTGCCACAAGCATTGGTGCATTTGTTAGGTATTTCTTCAGCTCGGTGAAGGCAGTTTCACATTCATCGGTCCATTGACCTTTCTCGCCCTTGCGAAGACACCGGAAGAACGGCAAACACCTATCACCAGCCTTGGAGATTAATCTTCCCAGGCTGTTGACTCGGCCTGTGAGCTTCTGAATCTCTTTTAGTGATCGGAGAGAATGCATGCTGAGGACTGCCGAGATTTTATTTAGATTGGCCTCTATTCCCTTACCGATATTAGGTAGCCCAAAAACTTTCCTGAGACTGCGCCGAAAGTACATTTGGTGGGATTTAGCTTGAGATTGAACTTTTGGAGAGTGTCAAAAGTCTCTCTGAGATCCGCGAGATGCTCCTTGATGCTCCGACTCTTGACTAGGATGTCGTTAACGTACGCTTCTAGATTTCTCCCTCTCTGATCTTTAAACACAGCGTCGATCATACGCTGATAGGTGGCACCGACGTTCTTGAGACCGAAGGGCATAACATTATAACAATAAGTGCCAAAGTCAGTGATGAAGGCAGTTTTTTCTGCGTCTTGGCCATTCGGATTTGGTGGTACCCCGAGAAGGCATCCAAGAAACTCATCACATCGTATCCGGATGTGCGATCTACCATCATATCAATGCGTGGGAGAGGATGTGTGTCTTTGGGACAGGCCTAGTTGAGTGCTCGGAAGTCTATACACATCATTCACTTCCCGAGTTCCTGCATGGAGAAGGTTTGTTTTGCTTGAGGCCCATTTGAAGGAAGGCGGATTCAAATAAGATATCGGCCGAACGTCGAAGTCGGCGACACGGGAAGTGACCACTATCGGGTCGTTGTGAGGGTTGCCCATGCAGGGGAGATCTTCATGACAGAAAATGAGCAGGATGGAAGAAGAGGGTTGATGAGAGATGCCGTCCACTTTAACCACCTGTCGGTGTGCAGCGACATGGTCAACGTTGAAGATGGCATTGATGGTTATGGCCGCGGGGGGATAAGGTCGCACTGGTCGGTTAGGGTCTGGGGGAGGTGAGACCCGGGTTGAAGCCCCCACGTTTGCTGGAGCTTTGCCCTTCTGCGCAGCATTGAATGTGGGCATCATTAGCATGAACTCCTCGAGCTTGCCCTGGTCCGCCAGCTTGTCGAGCAGGGCTCTTAATGCGCCGCACTTGTGAAGCTTGTGCCCATAGTTCACATGGAACTCGCAGTAATTCTCCGGATCCACTCTAGCCGGGGTGCTGGTTTGGGTCCTGCAGGAAGAACCCAACTTTGTTTCACGGCCGCCGCGTATACTTCAGTAAGCAACTAGGAGAAAAAATGTTTTTGCTCATGGGTCTGTCGCGGCCTCCTTTCGTTCCTGCCATGATTCCTTCCTTTATGAAGCATCATGGACGATGATTCGTCGCCCCGATGTTTCCTCTTCTTCTCCTTCTTGACTCCGGAGACGTTGGGAGGAGAAGACTCGGCGGCGTCTTCCAACAACACAAACTGGCTGGCCCTGGCGACCAGCTCCGGATAGCTTCGAGGTTTAGCCAGTTAGAGGGATTTGGACAAGTCGCCGCTCTTGAGGCCCCTCCGATAGTTGTGCATAGCCACGGCAGGATCTACATCTTCTGATTCTGCTGCCGTGGCGAAGAAATGGTTAGTGTAGTCTCGTAGACTTTCCTTCTCATCCTGTTTGATGTTGGCGAGCACCATGTCAGAAACAACCATCCATATCCGGCCAATGAAGCGGGCAATCAACTCCCATTTCAGGTGCTCATAAGAACAGATGTAACCACTGGGTAGCTTTACGAACCAACTGAAAGCCGTTCCTTTCAGAGTATTGGCTAAGAGGTGACACTTGGTGGCTTCGTCAGGCTGACGATATCGGACAACGACCTCGAATCCCTGAATATGCTCACGGGGATCGGTAGCACCCCTGTAGATCTCAAATCAGGGCAGCCTGAAGTCTTCTGGGACTGGCGCTTGCTGGATGGCATCAGAGAAAGGAGCATTGCTATCCAGCGGGCCAAAGAAAGGGTCAAGCCCATACAGGTGGGCCTGAGCTCCGGTAAAGGGGAGATTGTGTCCGGTGAGAAAAGGGGGGAAAGCTGGAGGGAAAAAGGTAAGTTGTGGTAGTGGACATGGTGGAAGAAGATCTTGAGGCATTTCTTGAGGAGGTATAGGGCGTCCGGGCGGCCGAAAATAGTCAGATAACTGAACAGAAGGCGCTGCGACAGGCAGGAAAGGAGCAGGAGCCGCCGCAACCGGTGGGAGAGGTGCGGTCACCGCTGCGGCCGGTGGGAGAGGATCACGGGCCGCCGCAACCTGTGGGAGAAGATCACGGGCCGCCGCGACCGGCGTAAGAGAATCACGGGCCGCAGCAGCCGGCGAAAGAGGTGTTAGCAGCAGGACGGCGGCGCAAACTGGCTAAGTTTGCCTGAGGATTACGGCCTGCTGTGCTGTAAGGCCAGTAACCAAATCGATGAGGTTCGCCAGCATTCTGTGCAACTCCGTAACACGGGTATCTCTAGAGGAAGAAGTAGATCTAAAGCGACGCCGAGATGTTGAAGCCGAAGCCTCGTCACCTAGCGCCCTGACAGATGGTTCTCCTGTGTGTGAACTGCGAGCTGCGAAGTTGGTTCTGCGTGATCTAGCCACCATCTTTTCGGAGTCTCAATAAAAGCACCAGAAAATATTGACGTGGGAAATAGGGGGTCCCAGAAGAGAGAAAAATGGAGAGTCCCGAGAGACAGCAGCACGCAGTGGGTTAAGCCTGTTGATTGAAGCTTATATGAGAATAATATGCATCCAGAATAGCACGCAGGTGTTTAAGGTGGTTTAGGGAAGAAATCCCCTACATCCACTGGACGGTTGGCGAGAGATTATTTCACTAGAAAAAGGGAGAGGGTGGTCGAAAAGACCAATACAAAGAGTGAGAAAGAGAGAGGGAGAGAGAGATTCCTTTTATCTCAAGCTCTTGTTACAAAGATGATAGAAGAAGAACTCTACTCTTCCAACCGTTCTCCTCCCTTTTTATCCCTTGAAGCCTGTTCAAGGGTATTTATAGGCAAAGGACAGTGCAGCTCAGTCCTGGTTTTCCGGAAGAAAAAGAAGTAAACAAATTCTGAACCCAGGCTGCTGTCGGCCACCGGAGGAGCTGGAGAAAGTAAAAGAAGAGCGTGACTTTTTGATCTTGGCATTTCTTCTAGGGATCTATGAGGACTGGAGCACGCGTGTCTTCGATTTATGTGTCTGGAAAAAACGTTCTATACTGGGAACGGCTTGGTCAGACCACGCCGACTGTGACAGGTGCAGCCGAAGAACATCATCGTCGATGTTGCTAGGGGGTGATCCTGGATCGTCGTGGACGATGTTTGACCGAAACGACGTGGCCGAGGTTTGACTGAGGTTTGAGACCTACGAGAATAAAAGTATTTAAATAAGAAATTAGTGCCACCTGAGAGCCACGTGTACGGCCGTGATGCTAATAGGTTCATTCTCTCTAAAGTCTACAGATACTTGGTCAAGTAGAACAGTCACACCTCAATCCAAATTCTTCATAAACTTTCGAAAAAATTCAAATTAGAATATCCAGAACATGAAAATATACATTCAATGTATATTGTGATATATTTAAATATTTAACTTTAAGAGTTAAATGAATAAAAAATAATACATGTAATTTTTCTAACATAAAATTAAAGATAAATTACTAATAGGTTCATATAGTTAACCTATAATTATATATTAGTCTATAATTTTTAAAAAATTGCTAATAGATTTTTATAGTTAATCTAATATTTACTTCAGAGCCCTTCCGTCATTATCTAAAAAGTTTTAATTTTCATCCTACATCTTTGCGCAAGACTGACTAAGGATGCTGTTGACATTGTCGATATCTTACTGGGCACAAAAAGAAGGAAAACGAAAGGGAAAGGAAGAGAGGGAAAGGGAAAGGAAGGGAAAAAGAGAGGGAGGGAGGGGAGTGAGAGGGCGACTCCCCATTGTCACCTGACATCAAGTCTTTTGCCCCCTCTAGCTTATGAAAGAGGAGAAGTTATTGGGTTCGGACGGCGCACCGTCCGGAACCCAATCAAAGGGCGCCACGTGTGCCATACAGCTGGGTCCGGGCACACGTGGCATCCTCTAATTGGGCGTCCGAACGGTGCGCCGTCCGCACCCAATATTTTTTAATGAAAAAGAGACATAGTGCTAAAGAGAGAGAGAGCACCCCTTCATATCATGCATAGTGGAGAGAAAGAAGAGATGAAGAAGATAAGAGCAAAAAGAAAATTCCATTAATGTGACGATAAAATATTCCTTAGATTCTTAAGCAGCAAATTGGGAAACAATTTAATTTTAAGCAACTTAACTCGTTAAATAAATTAATCGTTTACCGAACATACCCTACTTTAAACAAAGTTTCTATCTTGGAATACACTTGGCGTTAACATAACTATCTATTGCAGAATTAGACACATGCCTAAATGTCTAAGCTAGGAATCATCGCATCCATCAAAAACTGAGTTGAACTTCCGCCTTCATCGACATCCAATGGAAGCTTCCGAAAAAAAAAATCAACATTTAAATAACCGCATTCCATCCCAGACTCCAACAAAAAGTATAACTTTCTAATCTGCACACCAATTTCATGTAGGGTTATCTATTGCATGAGTTTTTCGACAAAACTTTTTTGTATGTACCCTTTAAATTTTACAATCAAAATGCACAATGTATAAAGACTTACAGCTTACTAAGTGATGTTCTCCGAGCCTAGTAAGGAAAGAATTTGCCTGGATGCTGGAAGGTCTTAAGTTCTGTTGACGTGGGAAGTAAAGGATCCCAAGAGAAAGAGAGATAGAAAGAGAGTCCCGAGAGACAACGACACATAGAGAGCTAAGCCTGATGATTGGAGCTTAAATGAAAGTAATACACATCCAAAACAACACACAGGAATTTAAGATGGTTCAGGGAGGAAATCTCCTACGTCCACCGAGCGATCAACGAGAGATGATTTCATTAAAGAAAGAAAGAGGTGGTCAAAAAAACCAGTACAATGAACTAAAAGAAGAGAGAGAGCTTCCTTATCTTGAGCTCTTAGTACAAGGGTGATAGAAAAGAGATCATTTGATTCCAAGAAAAGCCCTTCCAAAAGGAAAAAAACCTCCCCCTTGAAGCCTGTTCAAGAGTATTTATAAGTAGGAAATAGTGGAGCTCAATCCGAGTTTTCCAGAAGAGAATGGAATATTCAATTGCTGAGTCCACACTGGTGGTCCCATCGCTGTCGGCCACCGGAGGAGCCGGAAGTAGTGGAAGGAGAGCTTACTTCTTGATCTTGGCATTTCGTTTAGGGGTCCGTGATGGCTGGAGCATGCGAGCCCTTGATTTGCGTAACTGGAAGAAGTATGCGCCATTGAAAATTGTGCGGTCGTGGCACGCTGACAGCGACAGGCGCAGCTGGGAAACATCGTCATCGATGTTTCTGGGAGGTGATCTTGAATCGTCATGGACGATGTTTGGCCGAACCCTCGTGACTGAGGTTTGAGACCTGCAAGAATAATAAAAATAATGAGAAATTAATGCTGCCACGTCTCCACGTGTACGGCTGAAATGCAGCGCTGGAATCACGTGTTAACAAGTTCGCATCACTACCCACATAATTTCAAAGTGAGGTGAGAAAAATTATAACGTCTAGAGGTAAAATTAAAAGAAAAAAAAAGGACTTCCAGTTTACCATGAGGACTCCAAAGGCAAGGCTTATAAAAAACTCACACATGTAGGACTACTAAAAATATAAAGGAAAAGGAAATAAGAAAAGTTATTTCAACATTGATCATTTATGAATTTGGGGCTTTATTATTCGTAGTAGAAGGGCTTTGGACTTCAAACTTTTCTCTGATTCATAGTAAATTTGAATAAAAAATGCTATTAATTTTCAGGCAAAGATCCAACTCATCATTCATAGTAAATTTGAATTTCTTATGATAGTTTCTCTCTCAATAAACTCCGGCATCATGACTACATTACAAGTAAGAAATCTTAATCGGTGACAAAAAAAATCCTGCAGTGAGAACAAGCATTTTTAAATGAAATATTTTGATTTAAAAGCAAAGAACTAACCATAGAATTTAATGTAGTAATGAATATTACAGAATTGTTACTGGAAGGTTCATCAGAAATAAAAAATGAATATCAGAAGTGTGGTAATTACATGCATTAAAAGACAATCATAAGCTATAGAACCAAAAATAGGAAAGAAGTTCATGTTTCGAAGAACTAACAAGATTATATGTAATTCAAAATGAAGTTATGAAGTTTCGTTTTGCATGCACTTCTGTTTATGAAGTATGTAAGCTTCACAGCAAGATTTCGTGCAAAGTTCTCTAATGAAATTCTGTTTATGAATTCTGAAAGAACAAAATAGCTTTTCACGTTAAGTAAACTTCATGGTATGTTTGATCAAAAGCAGAATTCTGAAGCAGAGCACAATAAGTTTCATGCTACATGAAAATGGCAAGCCTAGTTCTATAAATAAGATTAAAGTTCATAACAAAAGTTCACAGCTTCAGATTAAACTTCGAAGCGTAAGTTGTCAGCTTCTGAAATCAGATTAAGCTTCACAGCACATGTTCTATATCACTGCTTGGGCATTTGAGCGAACTAAATTTATTACCATTAGCAATGGTTGTATCTCTTGGTGTACAGCCCGTCATGTCAAATCTACTAAGTACCTTATCAATGTATGCCTTTTATGATAGACCAAGTATAAATCGCGAATGATCACAATAATCTAACACGAAAGATGCATTCCCAAGATCTTTACTATCAAAATACTTTGAAAGAAATCTCTTGGTTTCCTGCAGTAAGGTTATATCATTGCATGCTAGTAAAATATCATCGATATATAACACCAATGTAATAAATTTGCTCCCACTAAACTTGCTGTATATGCACTGATCAACAATGTTTTCCTCAAAACCGAACAAGAGAATCACTTGATCAAATTTCTCATACCATTGCGGGATGCCTGCATCAAGCTATAGATGGAATTTTTTAGTTTGTATACCAATTGTTCTAAACCCTTAGATTTGAACCCTTCTAGCTGCAACATATAAATTGTTTTCTCAATGTCACCATTTAGAAATGCAATCTTTACATCTATTTGATGAAATTTGAAATCATAATGAGCAACAAGTGCCATTATAAGTCTTTTATTGAAACCGAAGAAAAAGTCTCTTTATAATTAATGCCTTCCTTTTGAATGAAACCTTTAGCAACAAGACGTGCCTTATATCTTGTGATATTGCCCTTCGAATCTCATTTGGTTTTAAATACCCATTTACAACCAATTGGTTTCTTTCCTACAGGCAATTTTACTAGATTCCAAATATTACTGTCTTACATTGATTTCAATTCATCTTCCATGGCATCCACCCATTTTTGGGAGTTTTAACACTTTGTTTGGCTTGATTGAAAGATGTTGGGTCATCTTCCAATCCTATATCAAACTTATTTTCTTGGAGATAAACAATAAAGTCATCTGAAATTGCCAATCTCCTTTTCCTAGTGGATCTTTTTAATGGAACTTCCTGCTGAGATTATTGTATTTCTACCTTTCCTCCTCATTAGTAGAAGGCAGCTGTTATGACAAGAAAACAACAAGAAGAACAAAAAGAATTTTTTACATGGAAAATCGACTGAGCGGAAAAATGCACGGCTCCTTACGCAGAGGCTTCAAAGGTTTTCACTAATGTAAAGCAATGAAATTACAATCAGAGAGGGAACTGAGAACTTGAGGAAGAAAAGAAGAAAAAGATCCATTTTTTCTGTTACAATGCAATTTTTATACTCTAATCTAATCCGTGAGGTCATTTCAATAGAATGGGCTTCATCTCTAGTGTCAGACCAGCAATACCTGCTAGGCAGTCACGTCATGACCTCGGCTGCCAGGTGTACGGATAGTACAATCTGGGTAGGGAGGACCATAACTCTTAAAAGCGGCATGGTCCTCTGTACCTCACAAGTTGTCTGTCAGTTCGACGTGATCCTTTCGTCCTGGCCTTTTCGACACTTGCTGTTCGGCGTGGTATCTTCCTTGTTCGCCGCTGAAGGCCTGTGACGTCGATGCCATGTAAGCCTCCACGTACACGCTCCAGATGAGGCGGCACGAATCTAGATGTAACATGCCCTCCCAGTCGCCTTGAAGCGCATTGATGCGCGTGCTTGGGCGCCACGTGGACTTCTGGAGTTTATATAAATACCTGTGGAATGGTGGTTGGGGTTATTGTTGATCTCAGAAGAAGAGCCAGTTTGACCATGTCCATATTCGAAGGTGTTGCTGGGTTCGTGCAAGATGACACTCCCGAGGCTGGGCGTCCTTCCCAGTCGAGCCAAGCGAGCACAAGGCGGTCTCCCGTTTGTGAGGAGGCCCCGAAGAGGCCTCGAATCCGTCTCTCCAACTCAGGGGGAGCCGCCATTGACGCCGGGAGTTTGCGGGGAGCCACGCGTGCAACATCAAGGTCCCTCCAAAGTGGAGATCGTATGATCTCCCCGGTGGATAGTACCGTCATCGTGGCGAACGACGAAGTGCAGCTGGTGGAAAAAGGCGCAGCGGCCCAGTCTTCCATTCCCCAACCCATGGAGGTTCTTGATGCGCCGTCGCAGAACCGCAGCGCTCCGGCCCCAGTCTCGTCTCCCCCAGCGCCCTCAGTTGGTTCGGAGACCTCGTCAGGGGCAGGTCAGAAGGGGCCCAGCTCTGGAAGTTCGAGCGCACAGTTCTTTGTGCGCAACATCTGTTCGCACCTCGACCAGGTCGAAAAGCGGGTAGCTAGCAGGGATCAAGCGGCGGCGCTCGAGCAAAGGACTGAGGTGCTGGAACAAAAGGTGGAAGAGGTGCTGACCCTTCTTCGCAGGCTGGAGCCGTCGGAGAAGAAGAAAGAGATCGCCAAGATGGAGTCGAAGTGCGCTCGCTGTGAGGGCGATCTAGAGGCGGCGGTGCTCGAAATCGAGAGACTGAAGAAGGAGAGGGCCGCTCTGGTGGCCCGAGTGGAAGAGCTGGAGGAAGAGAACCGCCGCCAAAAGGAGTTTGCGTAAGTTATTCAGGGTCTCCTCGAGGAGTCAAAGTTTGGGCTTTCTCCCTAGAATGTTGTCTTTTCTCTCTTCTTTTTTTTGAATGGTAAATTGTAAAAGGGAAAGTATTCTATGAATTGCGTCTTTTTGAAATTCGTGAAACTCATGATGTGATTGTTGGGGAAAAACGAGACAGTGGCACGCACGCCTGGTAGGTCTGGACCCCTAGGATTAGACGGTCAGGTACCGCCCTCGGGGAGTGGAAAAGTCGAGATATGAGATATAAAAAAGACTCGTGGCCCAACCATGGGTCCATACTACTATCATTCTCCCGGATTCACAATGGTTAAGAAATCGCGGAGCCCAAGCATGCACATCAAGGCGCTTCACGACTACCCGGAGGGCATGTTACATATGGATCTGTGCTGCCTCATCTAGACCGTGTACGTGGGAGCATACATGGCATCAACGTCACAGGCCTTCAGCGGCGAACAAAGAAGATACCACGCCGAACAGCAAGTGTCGAAAAGGCCAAGACAAAAGGATCACGTCGAACTGACAGACAAGATACAGAGGACCATGCCGCTTTTAAGAGTTATGGTCCTCCCTACCCCCCAGACAGTACTGTCCGTACACTTGGCAGTCGAGGCCATGGCGTGACTGCCTAGCAGGTATTGCTGGTCTGACACCAGAGATGAAGCTCATTCTGTTGAAGGCACGGAGATATAGTATGTCGATCGAACTGCCAGTGTCGACCAGGGTCCGGTGGACATCACAGGCTCTGATTTCAACAACGATGATGATGGGGTCGTGGCGGTTGACCCCCTCTTGAGGAAGGTCACCTGTTGTGAAGACAATGTCAGGCAAAAATGAGGGGGATTAGATGGCGCATACCTCTCGGCATCTTCGAGCCCGGAGGTTGCAGTCGTAGCCGAAGATCGACAAGACGGTATTCTTGCCGTTAGCTTTCGACGTTGCTGGGGCTGAAGGAGGGACCGCCAGAGGCTCGTCATGAGGGAAAAGCACTCGTGCTGCTTTCGACGGCAGTCCCTCTATCTTCTTATACCCGGTGAGGTAGCCATTCTCTATATACTTGTTGACGAGTGCCCGAAAAGAACGGCACTCGAAGAGAAAGTCACCGTAGCGCTGGTGAAACTTGCAAAACTTTGTAGGATCCTCGCCAGGTTGAGGTGGTTGGCGCTCGCCACGGCTCTTGATAAACCCCTTGTCGTTAAGGATTGAGGATATTTCCTCAATGATGTAGACCGGCGTCGAAAGACGCGGGGAGTCACCCTCGAACTTGAGCTTCCCGTGAGATAGGGGTAACTTCCGATCTCGAAAGTTTCTCCTGGAAGTGTTGGATTGTCTTCGGGTTCTCACCTTTCTTGTCTTGAGGCAACGCGTCCTCCATCTTTGTTTTTGACTTTAGGTTCTTCGCGTCCTCGAGATGGATTCGCTTTTTGGCTCGGGCCCTTGCCTCCATCAGTGTCTTCGGCATATCGTCGACGAAGGAGTCGTATAACTCCCCCGACAAAATACTATGGACGAAGATCATAGTTGATCTGTCGTCGGTAGTGTCTTTCGTCTCTGCGTCCATCTTCGAGAATCGATCCACGTAGTTGCGCAGGGACTCGTCAAGGGCCTGCCTTATCTGCTAGAGCTCGTGGATTGTTTGAGACGTGGTCCTCGATGTTCCGAATCTGATGCGGAGCTGCTCGGAAAATTGCTGGAAGTTTTAGACGAAGGCCTGGGTGATTTCGTCGAGCCAGTCCAGCGTCAGACCAGTCAGAGTATTCCGGAACAGGCGACACTTGTACGTGTCTGAGATAGGATCTCTCATCGCCAGGGCGTTCTCGAAGCGCTTCACGTGTTGGGCCGGGTCAGTGAGGCCGTCATAATCGCCGACCCTGGGGGCCTTGTAGGCGCGAGGCGCCGACGCCGCCATTATGGCAGGCGAGAAGATTGTATCCACCGGAGGGGCCGAAGGATATACCTCAGGTCGTCTTTCGGCGGCAACGTGGGTGTTGGCCTCTTCGGGAGGCAGTTCGAGGCGCTCCGCGCTTGGAGGTGGAAGCAGGCCTTGGAGAGGAAGAGCTAGAGGGAGAGGCCTCTGCTGCTGAAGAAGAACTGGAAAGTTGGCGAGGAAGGTGTTCATCGTCTGGGAAAGTGTGGCCACTGCAATTGTCAAGGTTTTGGAGCTGTCGATCATTTGCGGCAGCATTGTTCTGGGCCAGGTGCGCTGCCTGCTGTCCACCGGGTGGTGAGTGGTTTTTTCCATGAGTGTCTTCCATGGGTGGTTGAAGGGATCAGGCTTGATCTTGCGTGAGGGCACCAAATTATTGTGACAAGAAAATAACCAGAAGAACAAAAAGGTTTGTTTACGTGGAAAACCAATTGAGCGGAAAAACCACGGCTCCTTACAAGGAGGCTTCAAAGGTTTTCACTAATGTAAAGTAATGAAATTACAGTTAGAGAGGGAATTGAGAACCTGAAGAAGAAAAGAAGAAAAAGATCCCTTTTTTCCTGTTACAATGCGATTTTTACATCCTGATCTAATCCGTGAGGTCACTTCAACAGAATGGACTTCATCTCTTGTGTCAGACCAGCAATACCTGCTAGGCAGTCACGTCATGACCTCGGCTGCCAAGTGTACGGACAGTACTGTCTGGGGAGTAGGGAGGACCATAACTCTTAAAAGCGGCATGGTCCTCTGTATTTCACAAGTCGTCTGTCAGTTCGACATGATCCTTTCGTCTTAGCCTTTTCAACACTTGTTGTTCGGCGTGGTATCTTCCTTGTTCGCCGCTGAAGGCCTGTGACGTCGATGCCATGTAAGCTTCCACGTGTACGCTCCAGATGAGGTGGTGCGGATCCAGATATAATAGTAGCTCAAGAATGTCTTGATTGTCTATAGTTACATCTTGAATGACATCAAGTGTGGGCACCTAACTATTATTAGTAGCTACTACAATAATATCAATATATTCCTCTTCAAAGACAAAATCTTTAAGTTGTTTGCTCCCACTACTATCAACATCTTCAATGAATTTGGCATTTGCCATCTCAATGAATGATTTATTAGATGGGTTAAAGAATTTAAAACCTCTAGATCTTTCTGACTACCCTACAAAATAGCAGCTAACTGTTTTTTAGTCCAATTTCCTTTTGTTAGGTCTATAAGGCCTAGCTTCAATTGGATAACTCCAAGCATAGAAATGCCTAATGCTTCAATTGGTCTATTCCTGTCACAGCTGCAATGTGCATGATGTCGAGCGGTGAAGATGTTACTGCTGCTGACGCAATGAAGGTTGTCGACTTGGGATCTATTCAAAATGAACATCTGCTGAGCGAAGCTTTCTATGACTGCAAAAATGACCTTCTCGAGAAATCAGCATTAAATGAATCCTTTTTACATGTTTGCTCTGCTTAGAAGATTGTAATTGTAGTGGAATTTCTCCTAGCTCATTGCTGTAATAGCTTGTTTGAGCCGAGGGATCTCGGATTTGAATCCACGTCACTCTGTAATTTCTAATTGGGATGGGAGAAATTGTAGTGTTTGAGATGAAGAATAAAAAAAAAGTTTTATCTGTATTCTAAGTCTGTATATATATCTGTAATTTTAATATTATATTGGGCAAAAAAAAAATAAGGTGGTTCAATGTATAGATGTGTTTCTTTATAAATGTTACTTTTAATGAAATTAAGATATGTTTGTTCGAGTAAATTAAAATTAACTTAATTCAATTTTAAATAGGCATATTATATCACATAAATTTTAATATTAAAAATTAGTTATATTTTATATTTTATGCACATATTAAAATAATAAAGCTTATATTACATTTTTCACCTATTTAAATATAATAATTAATTTTATTTTACATTATTTATAATTTTTAATAAAAAAAATTCATTCAACTTTAATTTTTATTTTATTAAAATTAAATTTTGTAAATAAGTAGTTTTTTAAAGTTAACTTTAAATGAGAATATTTTTAATTAAAAATTGTGTATAATTAGTTATTATATTATAATATATGAGAGATGTGTTATAAGTTTATTATTTTGAAATACGTATGAAATATAAAATAAATTATTATTTTTTAAATATGTATATAATTTTAATCTTAAAGTTTGCTCATGATGTGAAGTGAAATTTTCATTTTATTATTGAGCATGATATATCTCATATACTAACTCCATAACAAGCTTAACGTTAAAGCTCGATTACCAAGCTCAATAATAAGCTCGATAATAGGCTCGATAACAATCTCAAACTTAATCTTTTGTAAATATACATCGAACTCGAATGTAATAATCAAATGATCTTAAACATCAACATAACCACATCAAGCTCACTTAAGTTAATAGTTCTACCTCTTCACTTAAATACATTTTAGAACTACAAGAGAAAATGCGAAACAATTTAAAGGCCCAAAACATAAAAAGGCCCATTATTCAGGCCCACACCTATAACAGAAATAGAGAAGCCCATGGCCCGTGAGAGAAGAATTATTGCGAAGGCCCGATGTCCATGCTATCGATTCTCTTTAGTCCACTTCTTTTCTGTTGCCAAAGATAAAAATTATAGAAATTTGCTAGCATAGTTAATATAGAAATACAACTTAGGCCCTGTTTGGCGCGAAGACTAAAATAGTACTAATTTAAAAAACAACAATAATAATAATAAATATTTTTTTTAATCATTCTATACAAATTTTAATATAAAAAAATATTATTTTACTCACATACTCAATAATTTTTAATAAAAATATTAATTTTATTTCACATCTTAAATCAAAATACTCAATTCAAATAATTTAATCTAAGATGTAAAATAAAATTAATATTTTTATTGGAACTTGTTGAGTATGCGAAATAAAATAACGTTTTTTCTTATTGACTCAAATCAGTTCTAGTATTTGTCTATATATAATCAAATCAACTTGAATTTTTCGGGTCAAATATGTGTAACAACCCATAATCTTAATGTAGATATATTATCCGCTTTGACTTTAAGAAAGCTGCGTAACTTCAGCACTTCTCAATACTACTCTAGCCAGCACGCTTGACTACAGAGTTTCTACTACTTGAGATCACGTTATCTACTTATACATCTCAGGATCTCTCTCCCTTTTCGATGTAGGATGATTCATTTTTGTGCCCCTCTCACCATTTATTATTCGACCTAAAAGCCTACCAAGGACCACACTTTACCTCAATGATTCCTTTTTCTTAGGATATTACCTAGCGATCACTCCCCGCCGTCTTCGGCCACGGGCGTCACAATATGATTCAAATTTAATCATAAAAATGACGTATTCTCAACACAGGTTATTTTTAAATCAATTTGAGTTGAAGCGATTCATTTTACATCATATTACAATATTTCCAATATTATTATTATTTCTACTATCACCTATATTACAATGACTTGTCGAATTTGTGCATTGTGAATGTTGAGAATATTTCAACTAATTGATGGTATTAAAGCATGAAATTTGCGTGTCTATCAAGGTTTACACTGCACATTGCAAGCATTTTGCTTGGTATGATCATTTGCTGTTTTAATTTTTTTTTACTTAGTATAGATATTTTTTAGGAATAATTACCTACATGTCACATAATTTAATTTTATTTATACTTTACATATCCATTCTTAGTTAATTATACTATGCACACTCAAAACATTACAAAATCTTACATACACATATTTGAGTTAAAATTTAATCAAAATCTATTTGAAAAAAAAAATATTCTGTTAGTAAATCATTAAGATTATATTTTTACTCTTAATAGTACATATTTTTTCTCTTCCTCAATACCACACTAAAGCGTTGATTTGTCCTAAAATCAATTCACGTCTTGGATGTCTCCTTCCTTTGTCGCCACCTAAACATTAAAATTTTAAGATTTTCACTCAAAATATATTTAAATATCTTTAAAATAATATGATGAACGGCCCAAATTTTTTGTAATCTAACTATAATTAGATTATTGGAAAATTATGATTACTCATTATAATAGAAATAAGTTAAAATGTGTGTATGTAAGATTTTATAATATTTTGAGTGTACATAGCGTAATTAACTAAGAATGAATGGGTAAGACATAAATAAAACTAAATTGTGTGGTATGTAGGTAATTATTTTTATTTTTTATTAGCTAATTCATTAATAAAACAATAAATATTTGTAAAAAAAAATAGTTCATACCAAGAAAACTATATAAACAATATTTTAACACCGTTAAGGGCATTATGAATTGTGTGGGGCCCGCCCAGTGCGCTCACCCAAGTAATGCACCGTTACTAGATTCTAAATAACTTATATAAAATCTATTCAAACCCAATAATTTTTTCTCATAGTTAATTATTTAACAAGAACTTAAATGTTAACTACATATTAAATTAACTTTTCACATAAAATAATAAATCATTTATATATATTATATACATATTATATATATATATATATATTATAATATAAAATGAATTTTAATTCGAGCCGATTTTGAGCTGGATCAAGTCGAGCCTACCCGGCTCAAAATCGGCTCGAAATTATTATCGAGCCAAAAGTCGGCTCATTTAGATCGATTCAATCTAAAATCGATTCAATTTTTGATCGATTTTAAATCTTCGATCCATATTAACACCCTTAATTTGGAGAGCAGCGGTTGGCGGAGATTTTATAAATTTTTTAGATTTCTTAAAAATTAACATGTTTTATCATTAACATAATTTTATAAAATAGATCTTCTTAAATTATTTACATCGCTAAAGAAGAAATTTAATTTTTTTCAAAATCATTTTTTATTTTTACATATTATCTTTATATATTATTAATATTATAAATATATATGTTATAAATTTTTATTACATTATTAAATCAATCCCAATTTGACTCTAATTGACATTTAAAATTTTAAATATTTTATTTTAGAATTTTTTATTCGTATAATATAAAAAACTACAATATTTATTTATTAAACACCTTAAAATTAAATATTACATGATGCACACTCATTTATTTTAATTTTACAGTCAACGCACTTTAATTAAAAAATCATTACATTTTATTTGAGTAAACCATATTTGAGTTATGTTTTAACTTAAACAAGGTTCATAGGAATAAAATCTAACCGTCAGTGCATCTTAAATTAAATCTAATCGTTCATCCATTCTCTATTATTAAAATAGGCGTTTAATAAAATATTTTACATAGCTAATAGATTTAAATAGTTTTTAACATGTAAGATTTAATTGAAGATATATCGAAGATTAGATTTTATTCCGATAAAAATATTATTTAAGTTAAAACATAACTTAGGTATGATTTACTCAAATAAAATATAAGAATTTTTAATTAGAGTGTGTTGGTTGTAAAATTAAAATAAATGAGTGTGTTATATAATATTTAACTTTAGGGTATTTAATAAATAAATATTAAAAATTTTTGTATCATATGAGTAAAAATCCCTTTATTTTAACGGTTCAAAGTTAGAGCTATTAATGATCCAATCTCAAGCTAATCTGACCACAGCCCAAGTTTTTGTTTTGATCTAGATTTGATCCAAAAAATGAATGAAAGAGTTCGATCTGATCTCAATCTGAGCTAGATCTAACTCAATTGTTATCCATTCAAGCCAGAGTTAATCTGACTTTCAATTGATTTTCAATTTTTTAGCTAAAACTTACTTATAAAATGTATTTGTTCATTTAATCAATTTAAATTATAATCATTTATCTTAATCTAACGTTTAAAATTAAAATGTGATGTCCTCCTAGTCTAATAAGAAATGAGCTTGTATGAGAATGAGAGGGTCATAACTCACACCAACATTATAATTTTGAATTAGAGTGAAAAGAATTATGATGCCAAAGATTAAAATTAAAAAATTTATAATAAATAAAATTTATGAAAAAAAAATTAATGAAAATTTTTATTAAATTATTGTAAAAAAATTAACATATTAAATTAAATTAAAATAAATAAATAAATATATATATATAAATAAATTTTTTATTTTTTTAATCAAATTTCAAGCCATCTCTTGATTTAATTTTATATCGATTTAAGATTGAATTAATAAAAATTTGAAGTTATAAAAATAGCTTATTAATCAGTTTATTTAGCTCACAATCCAAAATTTAATTCAAAATCCCGATATAATTTTTTTTTTAAAACCAAAATTACTTATTGAGATGATGAGGGAGAATAGGGGTAGGAGCGTAATTACCTTCTTCACGCATTTCTTCTCCAGCACTTCATACCGGGCCCGGGTCAAGTCCGAAAGCCACAGCCCAGGGAAACAATACTGCACCAAAACCATTAAATAAATTTATGAATTTAGTTGGAGAAAAAAAATAATTTAAAAAAAAATTATATATAACTTAAAATAAAATAAATTAATTATACTAAAATTTTATTAAATGTGAAATAAAGTAATTATTTAATATTAAAATTTTTATAAAATAAAATATAAAAATTACAGCCATGAACATGACAGAGAGAAATATCAGGTTTATAATCCTGAATTGTGAGTGATAAAATTGAGTGGGATTCAATTACTTTTAGATAACTTATGTTAAAACAAAATATTTAGTTGTTAAAATCTGGAAGAGTTTTTTTTTTGGTTAATATAACAAAAAAATGATATTTTATTCACCACATTTCACATTTAATATAATTTTACATAACAAAAAATATTTTATTTTATAATAAATAAAATTTGATATCATACACAAGCTTTATTGCATAATAATTAATTTTATTTCATAACTCACGTATTACGAATAATTTTTTTTATTTTATACATTAACTCTATTTAGTAAATATTTTGTTGCCTTAATACAATATGAAATAAATTGGTGATTGCATCAAAAATTACATAAGACGTAAAACAATAATATTTTTTATTGAAATCTTTTAGTATGTAAATAAAAATAATTTTATTTTAAAAATTGACATTAACAAATTTTCCAAGCTATGAAATCATTTCTACCAAAGAGAGATCTTGTTTCCTTGAGATAAATAAAAAAAATTTAAATCATGTCCAATATATTTTTATTAATATTTTATATTTATTTTTTATCATATATAAATTTAAATATTAAAAATTAATTTAATTTCACATACTAGTATCTTTTTTATAGCTTGTAGTCATATTTTTTTGGCCTTCTTCTTCCTCTTTTCATATAGATAAATTTAATAATTTAACTTTCCTTACTAGAGCTTCTATCGACCTGCGACTTATATATTTAAATTATTTAAGTCGACTCTCTCTGAACTTATCTACAATTAAAGTCACTTCAACTTTCTTACAGATACACTCATTTCTCATCTTATCCTTTTGCATGTACTCGCTCATCTACCTTAACATCTTCATTTTTATAATACAAATTTTATTTATGTATTTCTACTTTCTTGGCCAACGATATTATGTTATAAGTAAAATTTTTCTATCATATAATATACTACAACCGAAGTCAGGCCCTCCTGACAGGAAGGAAGCCTGCACTCCTTCACTTTATCCATACTACTTAAATCCTACTAATAACATCATTTATTTCATCATTATTTTATATGATTGATCCAAGATGTTTAAACTATTCATCTTTTTGATAACTTGGTCATTAATTATCTCTTCATTATAAGTACTTCTTTCATAACTAAAATTACACTTATATATTTAGTTTTTGATTTGCTGAGACGAAAATTTTTTAAATTCTAATTTATTTATTCATAACTTGAGTTTCGTATTAGCATCTTCTCTAGTCTTATCAACAAAGAAAATATCATTTGCAAAAGCATGCGTCAAAACATTTCTTCTTGAATGTGCCTAGTCAAAACCTTCGATAACTAATATAAAAAAATATCAACTTAAGATGAACTTTGATATAATCTCAACTAAAATAGAAAAAATCATAGTCAAACCCTCTTTTATTCAAATACATGTACAATTCTCTTATACATATGCTTAATAACCTGAATGTAAGTAGCACAATCTTTTTTCTTTTCTAAAAATCTCCCGAGTACTTTTCTTGAAACTTTATTATATGCTTTTTCCAAATCAATAAGAACCAAATATAGATCTTCTTTTCTCTCCCATTTAATTTATATCGTAATATTAAAATATATATATTTTTTTTAATCTCTAAAAAAATTAAATAACCAATTAATGAGGTAAACTTGTTTAGCATTTGAAAAGAAAAAATTTAAAAAATGATTTAGGTTCTATTAGGGATGTAATTGAACAAAACTAACCGAATAGCAGTATGTTTATGTTCATATTCATTTACTAAAATTAAACTTAAGCTCATTTGAGCTTGGTTCATGAACAAAAAAATATGTTTGAGGCTTTGAGCTTGATTCATATTATTCACGAATAACTTTATTAAAATATTTACAAATCAGCTTATATATATATATATATATATTTTAGACCATAAATTAAAAAGTAAAAGACAAGCTCTTGTATATTAATGATATTAATGTGCTCACGAATAGACTCATTACCATGATTAACAATAAAATATTTTTTTATTAATAAATAAGATATACTAAAATCTCAAAAAAAAATTATACATTATATTGAGTCTTATAATCAAGAATGTTCACAAATTTCATATAAATTATTTATAAATATTAACAAACTAAATATTAGTATATTCAAACTTATTCACTTACTAATTGAGATTTTAAAATTATATTTATTATTTTATTAATATTGATGAACTGGACATAAACTAACTCTATCGAATTAAACATAAAGCTGTTCATCGGCGCTCAGCTCATTTGCAGTCCCATTTTTTTTTATCAAAATATATAATGAAGTAAAGTTTGTTGATACTTTAAAATTTATCTAAAATATAATATAAAGCAAAATTTCACATTGAAATCTAAAAAGAATGAGATATTAAAAAAAAAAGTTTTTTATTGCAAAAAAAGTTTTTTATTGCAAAAAAACTTTTCTGGATTTTTTGCAAAAAAAAGTTATATAGCAGCTAAGTGTAACTTTAGTTTTATCAATAACTTTATTATCACGACCCTAGACAAAATGTTTTTGATTTTTTGAATTAGAGATCTACCTTGGATTGATCAGTTTTCTAGAATTTTTTTTTTCAAATAATTAACTCAATTTAAAAAATTTAAGTTAACCAACAAATACTAAATATATAGTTTTGAAAGGCTTATAATATAATAAATATATATATATATATATATAATGCATTCAAGTTTCTGACATCAAAAAGGTGTGCAAATTAGTTATAATATTTTAAAAACTTGATTACTAAGGTTATAAGAAATACTATAGTTTAGTATTTTTTAAGAATCTTATCATTTTCATTAAATTTATTTTATAAAATTTAATTTTTTTCACTAATTTTAATTATTTATATACTTTAAAAGCGTAATATTTTCATACTTTTTAAAAAAAGTTTACAAAAAATTTAAAATTTAATTTTTCTTATTTTTTTATTTTTTTAGTAAAAATTTAAAACTAAAAAATATAAATATTAATATTTTAAAATTATATTTTTAAAAATAATAAAATTAATAAATAGAAATAATGTTACAATATGCTAATAAAAAATTAGTAATTATAATTTAATTGGGACCAAAACTATAACTTTTTGCAACATTATGGACCGAAATTAAAGCCTAATTACTTTGAAATGTCATTTGAAGGCCTGAATAAAACTTATGCTATAATTGTTTAACGAGTGAGTATATAATTAAGATATTAAGAATTTGTTTGATTGGAGGATAAATTTAGGTAAGAAAAGAGAAAATAATTTATTTTATAGAGTTGATTGGAAAGAAATTTATTTTAATATTGGGACATGTATAGGATGTGAAATAAATTTAATTTTAAGGTAGAAATTTGTGTTCGATGTAAAATAAAGTTGATTTTTAAGATTGAAATTTATATTAGATGTGAAATAAAATTATTAAAATTTATAATAAATTTAAAATATTATTAAAAAATATTTTTGCTCATTTTTAGGCTCATGCCAAACATGTCCTAAATTATGAAATTTATGTTATAATTTTTTAATATGTTAATAAATTTAAAATATTATTAAAAAATATTTTTGCTCGTTTTTAGGTTCATGCTAAACATGTCCTAAATTATGAAATTTATGTTATAATTTTTTAATGTGTGAGTATATAATTAAGTATTAAATTGATATAAATTATATTTAAAAGAGACTTGAAGAATGTAGAGATGAGGGATTTTAATTTATACCTGCAGAGATCTATCGATGTTCTTAGCCCTCTTCTTCGGTCGCTGGGGCAGCTTAGTGCCTTTCATGGCGAAGAAATCCTCCTCTTTCTCCTTCCTCGATAGCGACAGGCAGATCCTCGGCAGCTCGGTTTGCTCCGCCTTCACCTTCTCGGGATCAGCGCCGCTCTGGGTCGCTAGCTCCGAGTCGCCGACGGAGTGGGTGCAGCCGATCCGGGAAGGGGAGGCCGCTGGGGCCATCTTGTTGTGGCAGGTCTTCTCCGGTGGAGAAGGAAGAGATCGCCTCTCTCCTTTGTACTCTTTGCCCCCCAAAAACAAAAGGAATCAAGCAAGCGGTCAGACTTCAGAGATGCTTATCTCTTCTACCCACTATTTAATTTTATACGCTCCCAAAAAGCGAAGTAACTGATCCTCAATTACCCATTGACCAGATTAAAGAAAAAACAAGTATCATGAAAGAGTGCGAGACGTCTGCATAGGGAAAGCAACAATGCCGAACTCCGATTTCTGAAAGTGGAGAAGGAGAAATTACTTGAGAGAGCAGCTGAAAGACTAGGTTCTCGATTCGTGCAGTGGCCAGTGGTAGAGGTGGAGCTCACGGAGCAGCGCGGCGGCAGCTTGAACCCGTTACTCCGGTATCGGGACGGATCTGTTTCGCCGGCGTGACGGCTGTCCGACCTTGAACAGCGCGGCCGCTTGCTTTGCCCCCACTGAAGCAGGGCCTCCCCGCAGGCGGAAAACCCGCCGTTGTTCTCATGGCGGAAGAGACCTTCGGGACTTGGTGCTATCGGAGCAGGGGAGGTTCCAGCCGGCTGTGGTTTTTGGACCGGGAACGGATTTGAGGAGAGGGAGAAGTGAGGGTAGGGTGATGGCGATATGGATTTGATCCGCGAGAGCTTCGTCTCCTCCAAGATGGAGGAATAGGTCTGGTTCTGGTTATCGAACTGGTGGTTGTCTTCCTTTGATCTCACGCTGGGTTTTCTACCATTGCAGAGGGCAAGGTAGTCCGGACTCGATCTCTGGTACCTTCGAGAAAAAGGGCAAAAGGTTAGCCATGCATCAAAGAGATAGATCTACGAAAAAAGCAGCATAAATGATAGAAAGGGCAGGATCTGAAGATCAAATCGCGGTACAGATTGAGAAGACAAATTATTGAAGATCCAAATACAACCATCTTCGGATGGTTAAATGGGAAGAAACTGATAGAAGACACCAATTAAACGGTAATTCTTGAGTGAAAACAGAGAATGTGATTCTTCTCATTCTTAGCGAGAGCGAAAGCAGAATACCAGAGAAGCCTCAAGTACTATACGGGATTCGGATGATACCAAAGAACTATAAGAAGCTAGGGCATCAGAGAAGGGGAAGAGCAGAAGATATTGCACAGAACTGAAGATCTAGAACTCCAAGTCGAACGAAAACATATTTCATTCATCAAATCCTCCAAAATCGTGACTAAATTTGGGATCAATGAATCTGCAGATACCAGAAGCAAACAAATCCGCCGAATCCGGGATCATTACAATTGCGGATATCAGAAGCAAAAAGATACGGCAGCAAACTGCTGGTGAAGAAATATACAAACAGATCAAACGAATTCCAGGATGATCGTTAATGGGATCCACTTATCCACAAAGAAAAGCTTAAAATAATGCGACAGATCGATCCTCATAGCTGCAAATCGAGAGATAATCATAGTACAACAAAAACTAAATCAGCTCAACTCCATGTTTAAAATCACCTCCTCTCATCACATCATCTGAAAAAAGAGAAACGACAGAAACCGTGATCAACATGAAGAAACTATGCGCCTACACTCCGTCGCATCATGGATATATGAGATCTACTTTATAACGAAGAATTAAATACCTCCATCGGCAGGCGGCAAAAAAGCGATAGAACGGGGGGGACAAAGGGAGCAGACCTCATGAAATCGAATGCTGAGAGGTTCTTCGCGGTAGCAGTCATTCTAATAATCTAAGGAATCGCATATTTTCACAAAGTTCTCCGGCCATATGATGGTGGCTCCGCCTCTCGCTGTTCTCTATTGTAGAGGAACGGCGAGAAGAAAACGGCAGAGAAAGAGAAGATTCTTTTTCTCCTTGCAAGAAGCAGAACCCAGAGCCAGGAAGCACGGAAATGGAGGAATCCGTTAGTTGTTGAAGAAATAGAAGGCGAGGAGGAAGGAGGAAGGAGGAAGGAGAGACTGCAACAGGCATTGGCCATTCAGGAAACAAAACGAGGGTTGAAATAGAAGAATTGTTGATCGCGAAATTCCTTTTGTACCCCTGATCATTTCTTTGAATACCTTAATTTATTTTCACTTACCTTAATGTTATATCATATTTTCTAAATATCAAATATCTAGATATTATTATTTCATTAATAACTCAATACATTACCTACTCATATCATCAAATCAAATTATTATTATTTCTAAATAATATGACATAATAATAAAATAATATTAAGCTAAACATTCTTAATGTCGACAAAAGAATAATTGTGAAAGAGTGGCTACATCAACATTCTTTGTATAAATAGTTTTAGGAAATAGTTAAGTGTCAAAAAGAGATAAAGGCCTTAATTTTGATAATCCAAAAGAAATTTTACCCTCTAAATTCTTAATATCGATAAAAGAAAAACATTAGGAAAGTCAATTCTCTGTTAACATCTACGTGAAAAAACTTATACCACTCTTTATGCTAAGTTAGTTGTCTAACTTATGATAATCGTAAGAAACATCTTCTAACATTACTTTTTAGGTAAATTACACTCAAGTTTTTGAGTTTAAGGCTTAATAACGTATAGGTCCATGTTATAACATCGGAATCCCTGAGTTTTAATAAATTATCAATTGGATCTTCTTTTATTTTTTATTATTAAAATTTTTTAAAAATTATCATTATACCCCTCCCCTTTCTCTCCTTTCGATCCACGGGCACGCGCGAGGCTGTGCAGCCGCCAGTGGGTCGCACCCTCCCCCTCTCTCTCCTCCTCCTGATCCCCACGCACCCGTAGTGTGTGCGACCCATCGGCAGCCGCGCGACCCGCCGGCGGCCTCGCGCTTGCGCGGGGATTGGGAGGAGAGAGAGGAAGAGGGGTATAATAGTAATTTTAAAAAGAATTAATAATAAAAACTAAAAAAAGACTTATTTGATAATTTATTAAAACTCAAGAATCCTGATATTATAATTTAAAAAAACATGAATCTGTGTGTTATTAAGCTTTAAACTCAGAAACCTGAGTGTAATTTATCCTTACTCTTTTCTAGTAGTCCTCAATATCTTTCTTTGACTTATATAAGGTCCTAATTATAAAAAGTAAAACTTCGCATTTCATAGTTGATAAGTATTTATCTACAAGTACAATCTAAGACTACATTTGTCTGAAATTTGTTCTGATTGTTAGGTAGTTTCTTTCCATCAAATGATAATATTATACTCAATAATGTGTTTATTTAGCTAGATTATTGTAAACTTTAACTTTACATATTACATCAAATATAAATTATAAGACTAAAAAATAATTATATTTATATCAAATATATATCTTTAAATAAATAAATTAAGAATAAAAAATATCTATATTTCACATTATATATATATATATATATATAATTTATAATTAACTTATTTTACATGTATCTTAATATAATAACTTATTTTTCTTTATATTATACATAACTTATAAGTTATAAATATCAACATATAAGTTTAATTTTAATATTTATATATACAACACATAAATAAACATGAAAAAATATAAGGGTAAAATGCACTGGGGCTCCTGAGATCCATAAAGTATTACAAATAAATTTCAAAATTTAAAAAATCTCAATTTAGGTTTCTCGTGAGATGTTTTTGCACTACTGTTTGGTCTTTAAATTACTTTTCTACTTTTTTTTAATTGTTATTGTATTTTGACTGTCATTCATAATTTAATCCAAAATACCTTTATAATATTATATATTAATGATTTAGAGATGAAAAATAAAGGATTTACATTAAAAACTATGGACAGAAAAGTTATTTTCACTATTTTTAACGGCTAGGGACCTAACTACATCGCAAATCCTACCCAGGCATTTAAATAAATTAAGAATTTTCGAATTTTGAAACTTATTTGCAATGTCATGTCGAACTCAGGCGTTCTTGTGCAATTTACCCTAAATTCAAATTTATATATTTATAGTTAGTTAATTAGTTAGTTAGTTAGCTAGTAAGTTAATTTGTTGATATAAAATAAAGTTCATAGTTGGTTGGTTGAGTTTTATATGTAACAAAAAAGTGAGTAACAAATATATGTACATAAATTTGTGTATTTAGTATGCCATGATCAAATTAATAAAATAATAAGATTTTGCATGTGTAGTTAATGTTGAAAAGCTTATGAGATTTGAAAGCTAGGAACAATTCAACAGGTTGATCTAACTTAATTTCGATTCATAATTAAGCACAATTCATTGTTTATAAGTCGGGAACGATTCAAGTTCGAGTTGAGCTGGTGCGACTCAAACTTTAAATAATTGATTTATATATAAATCGATTCAAGTTCTGATCGTGGCTTAAACTTTTAAGTTTGAGTCTGTTCTGCTCAACTAGCATCTCATTTTGAGTTGACAACAAAGTTCTTTGTGTGAGCCATCAGTAAAATAGTCCAACACGTGATCGTCGGGCTTGTATATTAGGTAAACACATTTTCTAATAGCAAAAAAGTCTGATTAAAATTATCGATTTATACAGAATGAAAATTGAAACTATTCTGTTTAACATTGCTGTGTTGTTTTAAAAGGTGTTGTATTATATAACTGTATTAAAAAGTAATATTTAATAAAATTATTTTATTTATATGAAAAATTACTGTTAAAAATTGAACTGTTTGAAAAAAATTACTGTGCAATTTAAAGAATTCATAATTTTGACCAAATTAGATATTAAAATAAGATAATTATTATTTTATATATTTTATTAATAAATATAACATAATAAAATATAATTTAATATTTTATTATTTATATCATTTTTTATATGACAAATATTATTCTATATATGATTAAATAAAATAATCATATTTAATTTTATAGATTTTAAACTATCTATTTAATATATTAGTTTTATATTCTAATTTAAATTATATAAGTTATAAATTAATATTATATGATTAAGATATAAATAAATTATAATTTATAATATATTACTAATTATATTATAACATAATTATAATAATTTAAAATTAATATTATAAAATATATTATCATAATATATAATTATTTAATTTTATTTATATACTATAATGAAAGATAATTATATATTTTATAATAACTATGTTTTTTATATTATATATTTATTATCTGATAAATGGTTAAACATAATTATTAAAGTTTAATTATTTTGATGTTATTTTCATCTTTAATTAATTATAGCAAAAATATATTTCAAAAAAAAAATTTAATTATTGCAAAAGCACCAAATTTGAATAATGGGCCAGAAATAAATAAATAAAAACTAATACTCAAATTAAAATTCTGTAAGTCAAATTATTGATAGCTCCTTGTAATTTATCCATTTAAATTCCTAAAATTTAAAATAGAGATCTAAGAGAAAAGTGAAATAGAAATTCAATAGGTCCTTTATGAGTTATGGCTCCAAAATATGGACCTATGAGAAGAATTTCAAAAACCGTAGACTAAAGTATAATTATGAATAAATTGTAGGCTTTAAAATTACCAAATTCAAATCGGCATTTATTTGAAATTTTGCGGCAATCGCGAAAACATTTTCTAATTTGGAGGAGATTGAGGGGAGCATACTATACAAAAAGACCTACCAATTCGCATTTGAAAATAGGAAGCTATATTATTAGTATTTTATTTTCTGACGAATCTGATTTCAAGCAGACTCGATTTGATCCTATGTCGCCTCGAGATTATATTGATTAAAAAATCTTGAGATATTAACATGGCTTGTTAGTCGGTACGTTTCAGTTGAATTTAGATATTTGATTCAACTTTGATCGATCTTCGAGCCAAACGTATAGTTTTCTAGGTGCGGATGACTCGCATCAAAAGCCAGTTGAAGCTCAATCAAAGAAAATAAAAAACTGAAACTCGGCCCAGTAAAAGCCCAGAAAATTGTTTATTTTTGAATGTTAAAGCCCAGAAAATTTATTGTGCCAAATGTTTTTCTTTTGAAAGAAACAAGATGCTTCTATTGGGGATTTAAATTAAAATTTTAAGTTATATTATATATAATTTTTAATATTAAATTAATAATATTTCTTTTTTTTTTGTAAATTTTAGTATTAAAATTAATTTTATATTATATCCTACATAAATTTTAAAAATAAAATTTTCTTTATTTCACATTCTACGCATAATATTACGAGCTAATATGTTCAAATTTATTCATTTATCAATTAAATTTTTAAAATTATGTTCATATTTATTTGTTAATATTAACTAACAGAATATAAATAAGCTCTTATCATACTTAACATCGAGTTGTTCATTGAAATTTTGTTCATTTGTAGCCCTACCTGCGCGCTTTTAAAAAAATATATATCTAATTTTATTTTTAATTTTTTACAAATCTTAGAATAAAAGCTATCACATTAAGTTAGTCATTAAGTTAAATTATATTTGACTAGCCATTTTTTTCACCATTAAGTTAGTCAAATATAATTTAATATGGAACACAATTACATGAGGCATCCATATAAAATTATAATTGTACTTTAAGTTTTTTGAGTTAAACCAAGTCTAACTATAAAACATATTTTTGTTAATTTTAATGTAAATTTAATTATGCATATAGCATATTTATATAATAAAATTGATTAAACATACTTTCAAAAATTTTAATTATGTATATTTTGTGTATATATATTGAGTTGATTATGAGTATGCATATTTATATAATAAAATTGATTAAAAATACTTTCAAAAATTTTAATTATGTATATTTTATGTGTATATATATTGAGTTGATTATCAGTTGAATCAACTTCATTTCGAACAAGTTGGCTTCGAGCCAAAAAGAATTTGAGGCGATTTCAAATTAAATAAAATGCGAGTAAATTTGAATGAACTTTAAGTTGACTCGAGACCCGCCACATGGATCGTATCCCCTCAAGCTTTGAGTATCTACCTTGGACTTGGCCGTTAGGCTTATTAACAGGTTGAATTATGACTCAATTCGATATAAATTTAATTTAAATATTTAATTAAATAGAATTTTTTTTGATCTGAAGTATTAATAAAAAATATGACCTGCTACATTTATATATTCATCAGGTCAAATCCAAGTCGACACTGATTCGATCTGGTAAAAAATCGATATGATTTTCTTTAAATAATATTATATATTTTATTAATTATTGTAATAATATTTTTCTTTATTAAACCAAATAATATAAAAATAAAATATAAAGGCTAAGTTTAAAATTTTATTTATATTTAGTGGTATAAAATTTTATTATATACCTATATGTTATTGATTTATATTACAATTAAATTCTTTTTGATTGATTTTATTAAAATTCTGATTTTATAGTTTTTTGTTTATAATATTATTTTAAAAATTACATTTTTTTACAATATTTTTACATATATTATAACTTTTATTTTAATATATATAATTTTTGCTATGATTTAAAATAGTATATCAATATTTTAAACTAAATATATTAAAATAAGTTTTTTAATGGAAATAAATGATGTGAAATACATATTATTTGCCTTTTTATTTTTCATATTTTTAATTTATATTTAAGACTAATTATTTAATGATTTGCTAAGTAAAAACTCTCACTTTTTACAAGAAAATTAATAACTTAAATGAGTAAAATATAATTAATATTAGTTTCGAGTTGATCTAAAATCTAATCAGAAAATCCGATCCATCATGGGTTATGGATTAAATCTGAGTTAATCCCGATCCAATTTGATTTTTTATCGAATCTGAATGTCTTTCAAGTTATATCTGAGTCAGGAATAACTCGATTCAAATCTGTACCGTAGTAGGCCTATCAGAGAAAAAAATTTATTTTATTTTTCAAATTTAAAAAAAAAATATTTTAATATTAAAATTTTTATAAGATATAAAATAAAATTAATTCTAATATTTCTATTTGTGCAGCATATATAATAAAGTTGATTTTTACGATTAAAAAGTTGTATTAGGCTAAAAAAAACTCGATAATCCTTTGATTATAATGAACTTCAAATTTCTCAAACATAAAAATTTTGCTCTCCACTCTTCCCTACAATTCAGATTTTCGACTTCGCTCTAAAATACCATAGCTTCTAAGTGTAGCTAGAAGATTATCAAACACGATAGGTTGAAGCTCTTCAATTGCATAACTATTTTGCAGATCAACTTTTATGATTCCTCTACAGAGATGAGAAAGTACTGGATACAGCGAGTGAACTATATCACATTCTCGCTCGCTAGTGCGTCACACCATGTCGCACCGCTGAATACCATAACAGATACTGCTTCACGGCAAAACGAACAGAGTGAAATTAGCCGTCCGATCATCCAATTTGTTGTCAAGCAGTGAGCTAGCGATCGTTGTAGGATCTAGTTGCCAAACTTTTTCATTTTTTTTCTCCTACCTCTGTGCTTTTCTCTTCATCGTATTTTTTAATTTTAAATTATAATTTTTTAAAATAAAAATAAAAATATTGAAAATTTTAAAATAAAACTTCTCTATCCTCTTAAAAATTTAAATTCAAAAAATTAATAAAATTTCAAATAAATAAAATATAAAATATAATTTATATTTCTCACTGAATTCCCTAACATTTTCTCAAAAAAAAGTAATCCAGAAATATCAAAAATTTTAAAATAAAAAATTTAATATTTTACCTCTAGTACTCATCCATTTCTCAATCTCTATAATTTCTACGGTAATATTTTAAATTTTTCAAAAAGTCCTTATAATTCAATTTTTTTAATTTTAAAAGATTTAAAAAAAAATAAAATTTAGAAATTAAAATTTCAAAATTTAAATCACCAAAACTAATTTAAAATTTAAAATCTCAAAATTTGAAGATTAATTTTATTTCGTTATCATTATAAAATATAAAAATAAATATTTTTTAAAAAAAATTAAAATTTTTCACTTTATTTTGATTTGATTTGATTTGAAACGCTTCTTATTAAACTTTTAAAATTTTAAGATATTAATTAATATGTTGAAATTTTATTTATCTTATAATGATAGGCGAGTGGACCGAACGCCGCGTGGCGCGCAGAACGTACGCACGTCAAACGGGGTGAGACGCCGTTTCTTCCGGCCAGCCATTCTTTTAATCAAATTATATATTTTTTAAATTATATTGAAAAATGAAATTTTCTATAAAAATATAATATTCATAATTTTAAAATTAAATATTCTTCCGGCCAGCCATTCTTTTAAGAGTTTAGTATATTATAATATTCATAATTTTCAAAATATTTAATTAACTTAAAATTAGTAAAAAATTTAAAGCATCAATTTTTGGGACATAATTAGAGAATAATTTCATTTTTAAGTGAATTTGATATTTTATGAAGTAATAATGTATAAAAAAATATTTTAATTTGTGCAGTACTGTAGTAAAATTACATTTGAATATAATTATTTTTTTTAAAAAAAAATTCAATAGTATAATTCAGAGGTTAATGAATATAATATTCATAATTTTTTAGTTATCAAATGAATTTAAAATTAACTGAAAAAAATAACGATCATCATAGAATGATTTAATATTATCTATAAATAATTTTATTTTTAAATTAATTTGATATTTTATTATAGAATGATGTGCTAAAAATAAATGAGGTTAAATTATGTAGTTAACATATTATTCAAATATTTTAAAAAAACTTCAAGCCGATGCTAGATTTTAGATTTATAATATATATTTAAATAACTTTTATGGTTCCTATATGATTTGCTTTTATGCATTCAAATATGCATAAAATATACTTAAATACGATTTAATTAGCTAACATATTTATGTATTTGAATATATACAAAATATATTTAAATACAATTTATAATATAAAATATATTTAAAACCATAAAATTTATGTATAATATATATTTAAATAACTTTTATGGTTCCTATATGATTTGCTTTTATGCATTTGAATAAACATAAAATATACTTAAATACGATTTAATTTGCTAACATATCTATGTATTTGAATATATATAAAATATATTTAAATACAATTTAGATAAGTAAAATATTTAAATTCTTATTTAGTATTTATGTATTTGTATCTTTTTTAGTTATTTTAATATTTTTTAAAATTTTTATACAATTTATATTTTAAAATTTGATATTTTTGAAATTTAATTTTACATGTTAGAATTTAAAAAAAATGAAAATTTAATTCCAAATATTAGAAATTTAAAATATTATATTTCTTTTGTAAATTGCATTCAGGACTCTATGGCTTAGCGTGTATTGTTAACAAGTCCTTGAAATATTTTTTTAAGTTTATTTTGCTAATAATATAATCAATCTGAGGGACTTATTTTGCTTTTGATTATTGTTAAACACGTGGTTCCTGCGCTGCATCCTGGCCGAACGCGTGGCGCCTGACGGGTCTGTACTTGATTGATTGATTTGCTAACTCAGCTTCCAGTTTTGCAGGATTATTGACCCAGGTCAAACCTCGGGCACGAGGGATCGACCAACCATCGTCCACGACAATCCAAGAGTATATCTTCATAACCTCGGACCCGAGGGTACGAGGTAATGCCTGTCACAATCGGTTTCACCTAACTCCGCCGATCTCCGTATAGACGCTCTTTCCCAGGAAAGTACCAGCATTAAAAGATGTCATCCTCCTCGTACAGCTGCGGACTTCTCCAGTGACAGGCGAACGGCGCTCGGAGCTCACCCATCACTTTTCCTCCGGAAAACCAGGGTGGAGCTACGCGTGTCAACGGCTATAAAAACCATTGAACAGTCCCAGCCAAAGGGATTCAGAGAGAGGGAGAGACAGAGAAAGAAAAACAAGAAACAATAAAGAAGAAGAGGGACTCTCGAGGATTCCTAGCTTTCTCATTCTTTTGTAATAGAGCCCTAACTGAGAAGCTCTCTCGACCTCTCTTCTTCTTCCTCTCCTTTTTTACAACAAAGCACTGTATAAACCATGTTTTAGGGTTACTTTTCCCACTTAGTGAAACCTCTTCGCTGACCGATCGGTGGACGTAAGGGATTTCCTCCCTGAACCACCTTAAATCTCTGTGTGCTTTTCTGGTTGCCTTGGACAGAACCTTCCCCCTGAGCCTCTATTAACAGGCTCCCCCATTTGCGTGTCGCCGTCTTCCGGAACTCTCTCTTTCTCTTTGGTGTTCCCTGGGATTCCCACATCCTACGTCAACAATTATGCTATTTCTCGAATCTCAATTATAAAAATTTTAAAATTGTAATCAATTTGAATTCATAGTCAACGCAAAGTGGTTGTTTGGTCAAATATATCAAAATTTACAACTATTAGTTTTTAATATATATATTAGCTATTTTCAAAAAAAACAATTGAGGAAGAATCCGTAAAAAAGATACGTGTGGTTTGATTCAAAAGATTTGATTCGTAGTAGTCCTACACGAAAGAATGAAAAGAGAATAATTCAAGAAAATAAAAGCGATACGTGATTTATGTAATTTGAAGAGATTCTCGTATTTTCACTTGTAAGCAAAGACAAATAATAATTCTCTTATTAAAGCGGAGATCTGTCAACGATTGTTAGAATGAGAGAAACTAACTGTAAGACATTCAAAAGTATTGTGTTGATACGTCTAAAAATTTAGTCTCATATTGTAAAGTCATTATTTCTTAAAGCTCTTTATATATGAACTTGGTGAGTCGATTCTATAAGTATATACGAGCTTGTAAGAAGATGAATTAAGACTGAATTGACCGATGCATATTTATCCTACTCATATAAAATTGGGCTAAATAAAAAACTAGATCAAAGCAGAATCGATTAAGATTTGATTCATAGTCTTCAATGGATCGAATTTTCAGATAGAACTTCAGCTTAATTTGAGGCTTGTTGAAATTTAGATTAATTGAACATCGATTAATTTAAAAAATGTACAAGAATTATTGACTAGTCTTTATTGGTATATAATATAATTAAAATGAAGCAATATAAATATTAAAAAAATTTATTGTGTTAGACAATGATATAATTAGCATTAATTATTTGAATCAAAATTAGAAGAACTGTATAATAAATATTAAATATTTGGAAAAAGTTGCATAGGGAGGTAGATATCTTTAAAAAAAAATTAAAGGATTATCAACAGTATTAAAACAGATCTCGCTTCTATTGTTACAAATTAAAATTTTATATTAAATATTTTATTACAAGGTAAATTGCATCAGGATCTTAAAGTTGGGAGGGCATTGTAAATTGATCCTAACTTTTAAAAAACTTTAATTTGTATCCCTAAAATTATAAAAATAATATCATTATCTCTAATGCCAAAAGCTTTTGCTCAACCATTAATTTTTTAGAATATAATTTTTAAATATTAATATTTATATTTTTTATTTTAAAATTTTAAAAAATAAGAAATAATAAAAAAAATATATTTTTATTAAATTTTTTAAAAAAGAGTACGATAGATGGGCATGATCATCCATTGAAATGCATAAATAATTTAAACTAGTCAGATTGGACCATCGAAAAAGAAAACTTTTTGAAAAATTTACAAAAACTACAGCAATTTTACGACAAAGCAATTAAAATTGAGATTTCTGAAAAAGTAGTACCGACTTGTAATGCCAAGACTCAATTTGACTTTTTTTTTTATATAAGCTTAATAGTGAGATCATGGTTTGATCACGGTAAATCCAAAATCCGATCCAGTAACTATAAACGGATTGGTTCTGATCATCAGAACGGTGCGTTGGATCTTTAAACAAAAAAAATTCAATTTACTCGATAAATTTGAACAGAATCGGTTCAAAATCCGACACGTTTACAAGCCTACGCACACAGCAATTAAAGGAGAACTAAATATTACAGATGAAATAATTAAGAACATTCCACAAGACCATACATCACTGAAAGAGCAGAGATCTAGAACAAGACCGATTTGAGGAATCATTTGGAGTTAGAGGGATGTAAGAGCCAGGTTCTCAAGATGAATTCGCCAGGTTTTACATCCAAAGTGACCTCGAGATTTTCTAGATTAGAACCGACGGCAAATATGACGGAGCTCGGATAGCCCCAGACGGTGAACTCCATCTGCGCCCCCTGCAAAGACTCGAACTTTAACTGAGGCAACGGCAGCTCCCTCTTCCCCACCATCTTCTGACGCTTCTGCCATCGCTGCTGACGATCGGCGTTCACTTTGTCCAAGCCGAACTGTGCCAACGCAACGATCACCGGGTCCTCTCTAGGGTCCGTTATTTCCACCACGCTCGTATTCTTGCTGACTAGACCGCCTCCGGAGGACGGCAAGGCGTTCGCGAAGAGGAAGAGGAGGA
>KZ451906.1:2301127-2312882 GCA_002786265.1 Apostasia shenzhenica
TGTGGTGACATTGACTTTGAATTGATAAATTCTATGAGGTGATAAAAATCCATGAGGTGAAAATGCCACGAGGTGATAATGGCAGTGGAAGTGACATTATGAGTATTCCAGGATCCTTAAAGTAATGATATGTGATAATTAAAAATGTGCACTGTTTATTTATTTCTGTATTTTGTTACATGTTCGTAAATTTTTATAATATCTGATTGTATCATTGTGATATAACTGATTATATGCATTATTAGAGCTCATGGCATTACACGTGGGAATAATATCAGAGCTCATGGAGCTACGTAGCATACGAAAAATGCTACGTAGGTTACTAGATTCACTATGTAACTTAGTAAATTAGCTACATAGTTATGACTGTTAGCTACGTAGCCAATAGTTCTTACTAGTAGGGTTTATATGAAAGCTCATTGAGCTATGTAGTATTCTAAATATGCTACGTAGCTCAGTGAATATGCCACATAACCAACTAAATTAGCTACGTAGTGATGACTTTTTGCTACATAGCGATGACTTTTTGCTACGTAGTAAAGTGTTTTTGCTACGTAGATAAGAAATCTTACGAGCAAGAGCTATAAGAGCTCTCTTTGATTTACCCCACATATCAAATATGCTACGAAGCTCATTGAATAGGCTACGTAGCTAACTTAGCTACTTACTCATGACATTCGGCTACGTAGCACGAAATCTTACGCGTGGAAATATATGAGAGCACATGGAGCTACGTAGCATACGAAATTTGCTATGTAGATTAGTAGATTCACTACATAACTTACTAAATTGACTATGTAGTTATGCCTGTTGGCTACGTAGTATTCTAAATATGCTACGTAGCTCAGTGAATATGCTACGTAGCTGATTAAATTAATTACGTAGCGAATTACGTAACTTACTAAATTGGCTAAGTAGTTATGCCTGTTGGCTACGTAGTATTCTAAATATGCAACGTAGCTAACTAAATTAGTTACATAGCGAATACCTTTTTCTACGTAGCAAAGAAAATTTTTCTTTTTGCGCTCCGTTCTGTTTCGCCACCTCACGCCGGAGAGGCGGATCAGTGGGTCCGGATCGCGTGCCACGCAACGGAAAGTTATTTACGTGCGAATAGCTGATGTGGCGCGCAATCCTGACAGAAAAATTTCTCCAGAGAGAGACACGTAAATTTTGCCCATTTTTTTATTTGTGGATTTAATTTTTTTTACATACATACTTATACTTTAAATATATAATATAATATATATATATATATATATATATATAATACAATCATTTTGTATTTGTATTTCTTACCGTATTTATGTATTTGATAGATTTTTTTCCATATATGTTAATATTTCTCTAGATGCATATTTATAGGAATGGCAAAACGGGTCTGCGGGTCGAGTTCGGGTTGAGCCCGAGTCCGACTCAACCCGAATAACCTCAATCTGAACCTGACTCATTTATTAAATGGGTCAAAATTTATGACCCAAACATTCATGACCTATACTCGAAATTTTCTTAGTTAAAGAAAAACTTTAGTTTTTTGAAGTCATAATTTGAAATTTAATACTAAAATTTGTTTTAAAGTTTAAGGAAAAATGATGTTTGATTGTCATAAATCTCAAAATCAGTGATTTTTTTATAGTGTTTCACGAGTTAAATTAATTCATTGGTTGAGATTATAGTTTGGAATAAGAATATAAAATTTATCAGCATTTAAAAAAATTACAAAATAATATAATATTATAGTATAAAATATTCACAATTACATGCTTATGCATATTATGAATTTGCTAATAACTATAAAACAATTATTAACACCATAGAAATTAATAGATCGATTCATCACCATTAGTCATTAGATTAACTTGATTTTGTTTTACACACGTATTAATTTTGGCATCTGACTGAACCAGATTACGAGTTAGCTAATTCACAATAAGATCGAGCGAACCTACAATCGTAAGTGATTTGACGATGATTGTCGTATATATTCGTAAGTAACAGTAGAACGCAAAAAAAGACTAATAAAAAATTTCAAATTATGAAAGTCCTAAAAGAATTTAGAAATAGAAATTAGTCACCTCAGATTTTAAGAATGAGTAACTCTCTGTGGGTTGGCTTCAAGTTGAGTTCAAGGGAATTGAACTCCATTTGAAATTAAATTTAATTTAAGTAAATTTTTTCTTTTAATTTTGAGTATATTTTCGAATGAAATTAAGCTTAATTATAAATATATTTATACTTTAAACAGTACAACCTGTGCATTTTATCTATCATCACATATTTACATAAATAAAATCCTGTTTAGCATGAAGACTAAAATCAAAATCAAAATAATACTAATTTAAAAAAAAAAAAATAATAATAATAAATAAATAAATTTTATTAATTATTCTACATAAATTCTAATATAAAAAATTATTTTATTTAATAAAAATATCAACTTTATTTCAAATTCTAAATCAAAATACTAAAATCAAATATTTTAATTTAAAATGTAAAATAAAATTAATATTTTTTATTAAAAATTATTGAGTATGTAAAAAAAAAATTTTTTTATATTAAAATTTGTGTAAAATATTCAAACAAATTTATTTATTATTATTTTTTAAACTAGTAATACTTTAATCCTAATTTTGATACCCGCGCTAAACCGGGCCTAAATATTTTAATGTAACACGAAAAACTTTATATATGCATATTTGTATATATTTCAACTCAATTACGAACTCCACTCGGTTTCATTTCAAGTGACTCCGTTTAAAGCCGCAAAAACTAAAGTCAATTTCAAATCGAACAGAATACAAACAAGTGTTTCAATATTTTATGGAAGAACACAATAATTTTAGTTAAGAATTCAATTCGATTGTGATCTACTCGAGAAGATATTAGAGCACAAAACCTGCAAACCAATATAGCTGCTGCAGATGAGCTGAAGCTTTACACAATCTCAATTATAATTTATAACAGAGTTATCTTACAAATAACAATTCTCAGTGCAGCTATAGGTGTAGGTGAAATGTTAATCGAATCGAGTAAATATATGCGTGTTTATAACAAGTCACTAACATAAATATATGAACAAATATGACATATATAACACCACATGAGGGATATATTTCATACAATTTCCCTCTTAGAGAAACTTATTGTGGCAATTAAAATAACTTTAATGGGTAATTAGAATAAACAACAGAAAGACTCCCAATAAAAATCAAGGGGGGCTGCCAATAGAACAGTGCTTTCGCTCACAAACCTGAATTATTCAGATGGGAAATCTGCCGGTGTGTCGAATATGATCCAGAGTGCGGCGGAGTCCGTACCGAATAACAGCTGCATGAGCCATTCTGAAGCCTTCTCCGTAAGCTGGTGAGATGTCATGAGCAATTTGGTGCATGAAGAACTCACCCAGCTTCTTCTCAATATCAGATTTTCCACCTTTCTTAGCTGATGCATAAGATGAGGAGGGAGGGCAATTTGAAGAGGAAGCTGCATGGCTTGGTCCTGGCATTACCTCAGATTCAAGCCACATATGAGAAAGAACCTGACAGATGCCTTCCTCCACCTCGGGGCTTAGATTTCTATAGCCTGCATGCAGAAGAGACATTCCCGTGATATGTGAATCATTTTTGGAGACGTTTGATGACTCGTTTAAGTTTCAACTTTGTCAAACTGAAGACAAAAGTCATCTGTCTGAGAACACATTTCACATTTGCATTTAAATTTGTAATCTTTGCTAAAAGTTTGATGAGGACAAAGAATAGCTCTTCAAATGAATTGTTTATTCGAACTATCAGTACCTCTGCACAAGTTAGAATTTAAAACAGATAGGGATCCTTTAAGGGCACTAATGATGCGTTAGCATAAAATTTTAATTCACTGCAGTTGTAGGAGCCGCCTGAAATAAAATCATAGGTGTAGCCATCCAATTTCTTCCCTATGAGTTCCAACATCACTAAGAATTCTAGTTCTTCCTATTTATATGTTATGCTACGAATATACCATACCAATTCATTATATATGGATGATAAGATTACATTAATATGGAACATTGGCCTGCATTTAATAGGAATTGAACATAGCAGTACAGTCAAAGATCAATGAAAGTGGTGGGTTTATGTGTAATGACATTAGAGTTCTAGTGATTCTCGAATGTACCAATTGTGTTCTGAAACAAAAAAAGGTCACGTCACTCTCGTGAACTGATTGAGGAAAAGCTATTGTACTCTACGGATAGTCGAGGAATAGTATTCCTCTACAAGAAAAGGCAGAAAATCAGGAGGCCAAGGCTTCAGGCCAGCAGAGTTCTCTTAACCCTTAGGAAATAGATGATAGAACAAGTAAACTACATCTTACATGAAGGCACGAAGGCGCTAGAAGAGAATCAAGGGCAACTATCCGCAAATAAAATAAAGCCTCTCTCTTAAGTGAAGGAAGTTCGTGATTATCAAGTCATCGGTTCAAATCCAAGGTTTTTTTTTTCAGCCCCATTAGAGGCCCCTCTCAGATAAGGAAGGAAAGTTCATTCCAACTTGAATGACAAATCTGGTCCGATGGCTGTTCTCCACTAACCACAAGGATATCGGTACTCTATATTTCATCTTCGGTGCCATTGCTGGAGTGATGGGCACATGTTTCTCCGTACTGATTCGTATGGAATTAGCTCGACCCGGCGATCAAATTCTTGGTGGGAATCATCAACTTTATAATGTTTTAATAACGGCTCACGCTGCGAAAGTCACCGAATGGGTCTGTGCTATTATTACTATAAGGCTTTTCCCAATCTTTGTCTCATATGAAAAGTAAAAGTTGTGTCATTTGCCTTACCCCCATATAGTAAAGGGAATTGGGTGACGAGGCCAACAAGCAAGGGGCTAAGTGCTAGCTGCAAGAAAACTCCAAGCTAACGGATTGGATTCTTGCCTTGCACTTAGTTTGTTGATTCTTAGCTTCGATATGGCTCGATCGCTATAAGAGACTACAAAGCCTTCTTTTTTTCAAAGGTTGTCTGCCAGGCCAATCGTAGAAGCGGTAGAAGCATTGAAAGCAATATTCCTAGTAGAGAATGAATCTTCTGTAGGGATGGCAATGGGGCGGGTTTGAGTCGAGTTTCATAAAACCAATACCTGCCTTATTTTCTTTTCACCATTACCCATACCCGCTTCCGCCCCGCCCCGCTCCACCTTACCTCAAATCCATTACGAATGATTTTTTTAAACAAAAATAAAGAGATAATACCTAATCAATTTTTTTAAAATTTTAAACTTATATAATAATATTTAATTGATAGTGGTTTACGGATCAAGATGAGTATGATTTAGTCATACCTGAACCCACCCTATTTCATAACAGGGTGGGACGGTTCTCGGGTCACAGGTGTAGTTGTAGGACTCATACCGTCTCATCAGGGGTGGATCGGGGCGGGTTAAACAGGTATGAGTATAAATTGTCACCCCTAATCTTCTGGATTGGGACTAGTATGAAAAGTGAGGGAAGCTATAGGATAAAAAGGTGCAGAAGTGAAAGCAGAAGCAGAAAGAAAGAGCACCTATGGATGCCCAACTGCAAATTTTGTAGAAACTGGTTTGAACCTTTTGTTAAAACCGGACTTTTCTTAGGTCAAAGTGATGTACTTTCACTGATTTAGAAAGCCCCTTTACTAGACCAGGACATAGGGCCAAAAGTGGAGGATTCCCCCTCCCTAAGCTTCGAAGGCTCAAGCTTCCACTTTTTTCACAACTATCCTGACATTTCTAAATCTAATATACACCAGATTGATTAGAATTGAGAAAACATTTCCCGTATGTTACAAACCTCAAGGATTTATGAAAAATTATAAAACAAATATGATTTGTGAGCAAGTATTTTTCTTTTTCCATCCTATCTCATGCATATTAACATTTATTGGCAGTGTCTCATCAAGCATAAATGGCAATAATATATACCTTTTAGCCGGAGCCAACCATGCATCAATTCGTGGGCTAGAATGGAACCTGTTAACAGCCTGCATAAGGGATTGTTGCCATTTATGTTAACTAAATGCTTAGTACAGATGACTATATAGCATTTGGAACATAATGAACAGGAAAAATAGAGTTAATACGTGTGTATAATATACCAAAAAGGAAGTTCAATTTAGAAGGAAACATCAGCAAAATCTATTCGCAACATTGAGTTGACGTTTCCTAATATATAATTTTTTCCGAATTCATCCCAAAAGCTCTATTAAATATTCTCACCAAATATAAACTTCCCAAGAGCTTTTCGACAAAAATGCAAAATCATGATGCATTTTGCTTTTAAAATAACAAATATAGGATGGGATTGTGACTTGATTCCTCAAGGTGGAGACTCCTCAATGATTCGAGCTTTTCAAGGTCATTTTCAAGAATGAACTGGATCAGTTTTTAATGAAGATTTTTGATAAGTGTTGACGAAATCATGATGAATATACACTACAATTATAATTTTCTCCAGAACAAAGGTTAGATCAACCTGGGAAGTCCATACAGAACAAGGATAGCTGTCACTTCACATCTGCGAGTCAACTTTTGAGGATAAGTTCTCATGTCAAGTATTCTATTCTTCCCGATTCTTGGTTTTCTGAGTATCTACGTACCAAAACAGAAAATCAAAAATGGAAGTTAACTTAATTGCAGCAGCTTTAAGATCATTCATTTATAGATCTAGAAAATTTACATGCCATAGTAAATTTTAAATATTAGCCATCCAAATCACATCATGTCAGCGTACACACCTAAAATGCACATAAATTTTGTTTTACATATTTCTGTGGTCCAACGTATAAGCTGTATTACTGTAATTAAGTAACTTCCACCTGAGTTAGGATGGAAGAGTTCTAGCCGTTCATCATAAAAAGGAAAATTGACAAAAATCACACACTAAACTAGAATATTTATTTTCACCACGCTATTTGAATGAGCTTACTTGATGGTTAATATGCAAGTTTATCAAGGGCGAAAAGGGGTACATACACTGCTAACTGTTTGTTCCTCTGAAAGGCATAATCCCCTTGTCTCAGGCATATGGTGAGGTCCCTGATAAAGGCAAATCTTTATTAGGTAGCCCAAAAACATACAAATATGCAAACCACAAAATAAATTAAGAAAGCATGTAGCTTACATCTTTCTCTCCTTCCATGGCTTCATTAAGTGCTTGCCTTTCCACCAGCAGCATGGGAATCTGCTGATCTATTTTCATATACATCCCTTCATAAAAATCCCTAATAGCATGGTACAATGGTTGGCATTCCCCAGAATCCATAATAGCAGAATCTAAGCATTCCAGGCAAAGGCTGCGCCCATCTCCCAACGAAATGTATCTTGCAGTTCTTGACTTCAAAATGGCATTGAATGAAAATGATTTAAAGTTTAAGGACAAGAATTTATGTTTTTTAGAATAAGTACTAAGAAATAATTCAGAAAAGGGAAAACCGCACATAGACATAATAATAGGAATCGAATAATGAAATTAGTTAGCATTTGTAAGAAAAAAGTACCCACCTCCATTCGCTCACAGCTGCAGCACCGTGGTGTGTCATCATGTTCATGTAAAGGACAATACTTTTGGCCCCAGTATGGATGAGCTCTGTACTCAATCAAACCAGCCAAATTTGTTGGGATCTGCACAATCGGACAGGATATTACAGACTACTATTACCCCAATGTTACTTCAGTTATTCAGATTCAGATTAACCTTAAGTCAAATTGAGATCATCAATTAATAGAAAAGATGAAATATCTTGCAAGACAGTTCCACGGAAACATTTATAAAGAAAAGGGAAGGAAAAGCAGAAGAGGAAAGATTAGAGAAAGATGAGCACAAGGAAAGAAAAAGAGAACATAAAAAATTAGTGGGAATTTTTTTTATTCAAATTCATCAAATGCTAAACAGACATTTATAGAAACTGCCTATACAAGACAAAAAGGAAAATAATAGAAGCTTGTTAAAACAACAAAATGTAGAAGATCAAAATTTGCCACAGGAGAATTACGTATACAATAACAAAAAACTAAGGATAAATTGCATTTAGGCCCCTGAAGTTGGAAGGGTATTGAAAATTGGTCCCAACTTTTTAAAAACCTTTATTTTGGGTCAGTAAGATTATAACAGCGCTGTCCTTTGGTCCAAATTAAGACATAATTGTTAATTTTTTACTATTATGCTATAAGACTATTCCAAATTGTTAACAATTTGACTTTATAAAAGATAATTTGAAATATTAATATCAATATTTTTTAGTTTTAAATTTTGAGTGGAAAAAGTATGAGATGGAAAAAATTAAATTTTAGATTTTCACTAAAGTTTTAAAAAAGAGTAAGGATCAAAGGATACAATGGTCTTTTAAAATGTGTAAAGGGCACAAACTAGTTAAACAATAATTAAATTTCACTTTTTCTATCAAAAAAGGCAGCAAAAAAGGTGAGATTTTGAAAGAGAGATCAAAACTATAGTACTTTTACAACCTCAAAAACCCAAATCAAAGTTTTTAAAAAATTGGGACTAATTTGCAATGACCTTCTGACCTCAGGGGCTCAAATGCAATTTACCCAAAAACTAAATATGAAAAATAAAACCCAACTTAATTGGAATTTCCTAACAATTCAAAAAAATAATAATATGTTGTCAATCTTCACAGATAGTCAACATCAATGATCTAGAAGCATGAACAAAAAGAAGCAATGCATGCATTGTCAACAGAACTCCCTCTATGTGCGGACTATATTTCTTAAAATTGCTTGGTACATACATGCCTTGGTGAATTTGGACCTTGATACAAACAGGCGTACCTAGAGAGTGCTAAACTGTTTTCTTCTTGAACAAATTTAATGGTACAAGAAGATGTTGGATCCTCCATTATGATTATATTATAATAATGTGTTTTGATATTTGTTATCATGCTTTGAGTTAGATGACGACTAATGAACTATTGAGTTTAATGTGTTTAGGCTTGATATTTTATTGCTAACTTAGTGCTTCACACAATAGTTAAAATAAAAAAAAAATATTTGAAGAGTGAAATCAAGCTTGAACGAAGTGTTGAAGTAATCAAGATTGACGAGCAAGCCCTGAAGATCAAGAGAAGCTTAATTAAATATTTTTTATTGCCTATTATTTGTATTTTAGTGAAACTATTGTAAGATTATCCTTAAAGTGCTAGGAGATTTGTGAATCATAATATGAGCACTTAGGACATCGTTATAGGTTGGTTGAAACATGTTTAAATCGAGTTAAGTTGAGTGAACCAATATTTGAGTTTGCAAGTCTACTGTCTTCGATAATCAACAGATAGATCAAGTTGTTCGATAGATCGACCGATAGATTAAACTGTCTGCTTGATCAATCATTTGATCGATCAAAGACCTTTGATTGATTAGTTGATCAGTCATACCTACTATCCCCTTGTAAATCAAGTGATAGACCCAACTTAATGTTTTAATCAATTAGTTGATCGATCAAAGGTCTTTGATCAATCAGTCAATTGATCAAAGCTGTTTGAAATGTGACCGTTGAGTTTTCAATGGCTATTTGCTTGATCGATCAAAGACAGTTCTGGGTCAGTCTTTACTATCCATTGGAAACCTTTTCTATATAAATAGTAGGAGTATTTTGATGCTTATTCTTGATGTTTATTGATAACCTTTAACCCTCATTTGGCGAGAGTAAGCTGGAGCAACTAATCAACAATTAAAAGGTGATTAAGGGGATTAAGTGAAGATCAATGGTGATTAAGCTCTTCAAGTGATCATATGTGATCCCCTCCTCTAGTGCTTCAAGAGTTGAATCCTAGAAAGGAGTGGTTAATTTCTTTGCTCATTTGTAATATTATTTGTATTTCTCTTAAGTTTGATTCTTTCCTCACTTGTAATTGGTGAGGAGGGCCTCCAATTGGGATCTAAAGAAGATGGTTTGACTCCTTCACACTAAGTTGGTGAGGAAGGCCTCTAATATAGAGCTAGAGGAGATTTGAATTCAGGTATCTCTGCCTTTGACCAAACGAGCGATTTTAGCGGATAGTTAGTTGATTTGCCTTTAGCCGAGGAAGTAGATACCGTAAGGTATCAATACTCATTAAATTCTTGTATTCTTTGTGTATGTGATTTTATTTATATTCTTGAACATTTTATTATTATTGTCGTACCTATCTTGTTTATTTTATTGCTAACTTGCTTTTAAGTTATTTGTATTATAATTATAGTAAATTAAATTTTAATTAAGGTCTATTCACAACTCCCTCTAAACTCATACCTAAATCCTACAAGGAACATGCAACCTCTGATTTTACAAAGAAATTAACTAGCAAAGACAACTAGTACCTTACAGAACAATTTACGGTGATCAAATTACCTCTTATCTGAAATAAATAAGTTTCAAGGTACTCCATGGTCCTTACTATCAATTTAATCACCTTAACATGTATGCTCCTTGATCCTTTGGTAAAAACTTCAGCTTCTTAATTTTCCTTAGCAATCAGTAATTATACTAAGAAATTGCTTGATCAATATGGTTACAAACTTGATGAAATATATATGGATAACAAGTTCAGAAAGGATGTGCAATAATGAGATTCCATAATGGGATTTTATACGATGTCGGATAGCCAGTTGAGAAAAAATATACTGACTACAGTTCTACCAAACAAAATTATATATATATATAGATATCTTGTTGGCCCAGAGACTTCCCAAGAGAATTGGGATTAAAAATAATTTAAAATGATTTCTTTTAGTTAAGAAAAAGAAGGAATAAGAAGATGTATACTTAAGTTTGTCAAATTGTCCAAGTACACTGAGTTCAGAGATCACCTGAATAAGAAAAGGCTGTGCAGAGAATTTTACCCGAACAGACCGGTTGATTTTGAGAATTGACCAAAGTTCACAGAGCAGGAAACTATAGCTAACAGACTTGCTTTTGTATTCACAATGGAAACAAAACATGAAAGCTCAGCTAATGTAAAACTGAAAGCTGTGACAAATCCGAAAACCAAAAGGAATGTATAACAATAAGAAATTACGGTCTTGGTTTTCAGAACACAGTGAAAAATTGGCAGCACTCTTTCTTCTTTTGTTTCTCCTTGAGAAGATTGGTTTGCAAGTAGAAGCTTGAAGGAGAGCTGGAAGATTTTCGCAGGAAGAAGTTGGCTAAAATGCAGGAAATGAATGCTTTTATTTTACTTACAGCAGGTGGTAAGCAAGAAGCAGGATACATTTGCCCTTTGATTGAGTTAGCCAATTGTAGACAAGCTTTTGACATGTCATACAAGTGGTCCAATGGGAAAACAGCAAGCAGAGGCATTTCAGACATTTCTGGATGATGAAATGTCCTTTTGACGTTGGAGGCAAAAGAGGATAAGCAGATTTTAAAACTTAAGATAATGATTGAGTTCTTCCACGTTTAAACAAGGAAAAAAAAAAAGAATAAACCTGGGAAAGAAGGCTGAGGAAAAAACATAGAATAAAGGTTGTCCCTTCCTATAAACAGCATGCTAGTGGTTTTGTTTTAGCAAAAGGAATAAATAATAAAGTGGCTAAAACACCCAAGTTTTCACCCAAGTGATAAAACAATGAGAAGTGCCACCTGGGATAATTAAAACAGATCTAACAAGTTTAGGTGGACAAAATATAGCATGATATTTAAGAATAGCTGAAATAAACAAGTTCAAGGGGAAGTGCAAATATTTTCCATTTTAATAATGAACAAAGAGTAAAGAAAATAGTTTTTGAGGGATAAAAAAATTATA
>KZ451906.1:2323051-2376953 GCA_002786265.1 Apostasia shenzhenica
TTTTAAAGTGGGCTGCAAGGAACAAGATAATGGAAATAAGATATTCTCAATTTTTGGGAATTTGGAAGGCCAAACGGTCAGCTTTGCAGCTGAGTTTGGGCCAGTCCAGAGAGATCCGGTCGATTTTGGAAATCGACCGGTTTTTCCTGCAGCTCAAGGAGATAAATTTTTCAGCAAGAATAAACAAGGAATGGATAGACTTTAGGCTAACTAAGATTGAGTACAAGTTAAATCCTTGGCAAAAACATGCATGCTTACAATTAAGTCCTAGAAAAAAATAATGAAAGAGAACCAAGTAATAAGCTTCTTTTCTTGAACTTGAACTTGGACTTTCACCTTAATCATAATATAAATGACCTGAAAGCACACTTAGTAAGATGATTAGTCCATAATGCTAAATTAATTGTATTCATCAAAATTAAGAGGTTCAACATATCTCAACTGGAAAAAACTAAACTTTTTTAAAAAAGCCCATTTTGTAAGTTGTTTTTTTTTTTTCCTTTGGCTTAGAATTTTTAGCCATCTTTGAATAAAATGCATGTATGATGAAAAATAAAATTACTTTGTTATGTTAAAAGTTATGTAGGATATGAAATAAGTCAATGGTTGTATTACAAGTTGTGAAGGATGTAAAATAAAATTAATTTTTATATTGAAGTTAATATATGATGTGATTTAAAACTATTTTCTTTTACTTTTATAAATTGGGAATGCAAAAATTTCCATGGTTTGGAAATTTTTTCCAAGTACTAAATGGGCCTATATTGATTTAAACGTTCATCTGCAATGTATTTCTAAGATGAAGCTACATTAAGCAAAATTGGCAGAGTAAACTTCTACGGGTACCAAAATGACTTGGGAAGACAGTATAGAAAACACAGGCTTAAGTTTCTGAAATTAAAAATAAGGAGACAACCGTCAAAATTCAGGGACTCTTAAATATCTCCATAAACTGTGGAGTGCAAGAAACTGACTGATACTAAAATATTACTTTAAAATAATTGTTTTGTTGTTGTTGATGAGTCAATTATTTCCATTTTTTAACTATGCGTTCAGATACCTCTTGAAGTATGAACCATAAATATGCATCATTAAGACTCAGTTATAAGATAACAAATAAAAATAGAACCAAAGTAATAAAGAGAAGTTCTTACAAATTGATGGCAGATATCACACTTTGGATGATGTAATTCCCTGTAGCAAGATTTGTGATATGGATAACTCCCTGACAAAGAAAACTACAAATGATAGAACATTTCAAATCCTTGCTCAATCTAAAGATGCATTTTTTAAGTTTACTTATGAATAAGTATTACACAAAATGAAACAAAGTTTTCAACACTGAAAATGAGCGGAAGACTCCAAATCCATCACCTCAGATTCACAGATGGGATTACCACAGGAGTAACAGCGGAAGCATTGAGGATGCCAGAAGGTTCCCATACAGCTTAAGTAATGACCAAAACCTATTTCTTGCTTGCATCCTCCACACAATCTGCATAACTTCAGAAGAGAAACTAAGTGCATATCCATTATACGTCACCAATCTTTCTCAATCTTAGTATCACAAACACAGTAATATATAGAGCAAGATCAAGTTAGACCAACCTGCATCCTCTCGGTAAAAATTGTATAGGATTGGCATTGTACGGTAGAAAGGAAGGCATCCCACCCAAGCTTTCTTGAATTGCTCGAGTAAGATCTTCATCATCAGAGCCAGTCCCTCTCTGACCTGAATAGATCAAAAATTTAAATTGTTAACCTCTAACATCTGGAATGTGCTTCATCACTGTAATATTATACTATAATTGTACAAAATTAGGAAATCTTGTTGTGCCGAATGAGTTTGCACATCCATATTCTCCAACCTACCCTTTCGTTTCTTAGCATCCTCGGAAAGGGATAGCGCAATTGCACGATCCAGATCTTCATTTTCAGCTCTGGATCGGTCATCCTAACAGTACGCCATAAATAAGTTCATCATCCGACAAGGCAAATTACTTTCAAAAGCAGTACATCAGAGTGATATCTGTGAGCATCTTGCATTGTTAATTTATGGTGGACCAATTTAATCGACTAGTAACTCATTGATACTGTTCTCTTGGAAAATTTTCTCGCATGTTACAAAGAACTTATATCGTCCTATTATATATAATGTATAAGTATATTTCGATTAGAAGGACATTGACGAAATAAAAACCATATTAGAGAACAATAACCACCAAGTTGCTTCATCTCATTTTGATAGATAAAGGAAAGCAAGTTACCAGGGATCTAATTGGTCCACGCCAGAACATGTTCTCTTCCCCAGCAACTTGTGGGCATCTTCTATCAGATGATGCTCGGCCAGATCCTTTGAAGAGTTTGCTAAACCACTTCATGAAACCTGATTTTCGATGATTGCGTGGTGACGCCATGTGTCCTAAATACATTCATAGATGTTTTTATATAAAATTTAAAAACTAAAAAAGCTTGACTTAGCCATCTAACCTACATTCAGAAGACACGCAATTTACTAGTAATTTAAGCATATGAGAATACAGGAAACTGCCATATACTTAACATACGTCCTCAATTTTTTATATATACCAACAAAACTTACATGGCAGCTTCTAGGAACATCCATAAAATGTATGCTTAACCGCAATTTTAAGAAAGGGACTAACTTCGTCAATTAGAAATAAATGTCGTCAAAACCGGACTGGCTAACTTCATCAATTAGAACTAAATGTTGTAAAAACCGGACTGGGCCTATTTAGACCTTGAACTGGCTCACTACCCGGTTTATTTGAATGCCCAAACCAAATTATATATTTGACTAGGTTAAACCAAGTTGATCATAGTGAACCAATCCATTTCTGTGATGTTTATTCTTTTGTGATAGTAATGAATCGATAGAATTTATAACTTATTTATTGTAAACATTTGATACTAAGTTTGGCATCATGAAATTATTACCCTTATTGAATTTTTAAATAATGGTAACCAAACCGGTTCGATGACTGGTTTGACCACGAACCAGATGGAGGCCTGTTCTTCATCCCATCTGGCTTTTACAACTTTTGGAATTCATAGGCTCAAAAAAGCATCAGATATTTCTTGCATAAATTTCAAATTACCTGGCAATGTTCCATACTGTGCTAATAAACTACAAATATAATGAATAGATCACAAAACTAGTTTGCTGTGTTTCATTTTTTTTGTTTGATTTATCCCTGGACACCACAATTTCACAATTTCTACCAACCCATTTAGAAATTGTAGTAGTGTGATTCAAAACTAAGACCATACCCACACAAACTTCTCCCCACTGGACTAGGAGAGCACCACAGTTTGCTGTGTTCTTGAGTTCAAACAATATCCTCCAGAACTACTACAATTTAACAGATATTTTTGATCCACTCCAAACGTTAATGATCCACCAGAAAAACTTATGAAAGCGATTTCTATGTTCAAACAAAAAGCCGGGTATTACAGATACGCGGGAAATAGGTTCCTCACAAATTAAGAGACCTTTAGAGTAACAGAAAGAAAACCTCCAAAATCTACATGAAAAAGAGGAAAACAATAATCCTACTAAATTGGGAGGAGAGGAAGGCTGGAGAACGTACCGTAGACGCAGGGCTGCGTGTGATGACTGACATTAGAGGTGGACATAGGCCCAGGGGAACTCTAAGCTCCAATTGAAACAAGAAAAAGGAGCTATGGTGGCCGGAGAAATTCCGGATGCGGGGAAGTGGAAAGGGGGATGAGAAAGGTGAGGTGTGGACGGAAAGGAAGGCGTTAAAATGGGGGAGAAGAGCATCCGCCCACCTGCAAGGCATCTCAAAAGCCTAGAGAATATATCCGCCGGGAGAGGACAGGGTCAGGGGGCGGCGAAGGGAATATGAGCAGAAAGCAGAAGAAGAGAGCGAGAGAGAGAGAGAGAGAGAGAGAGAGAGATTCTCGAGGCGAAAGGAAGAGGGAGAAAACACACGGGGAGAATGAACGATGCCGGAAGAGCACGCTGGGCCGGGGTGTGCAAACATTAAAAACATTAATTTGGCGCGAGGGCTAAATTTCGGACTAAAATCGTATTAGTTTAAAAATAATAATAATAATAATACTAAATAAATTTTTTTTAATTATTCTACATAAATTTTCATATAAAAAATATAATTTTATTTTATATACTCAATAATTTTTAATAAAAATATTAATTTTATTTCACATCCTAAATAAAAATATTGAGTATTTTTATTTAAGATGTGAAATAAAGTTAATATTTTTATTGAAAATTATTAAATATGTGAAATAAAATAATATTTTTTTTATATTAAAATTTATGTAAAATAATTATAAAAAATTATTATTTATTATTATTATTATTATTATTATTATTGTTTTTTAAATTAGTACTATTTTTATCCTGATTTTGATTTTCGCGCCAAATAAGACCTAAGATTTTTTTTATAGAAAAAAATTACATGCAAATCTTTAAATTTAAAATATATTATCAACTAATTATATTATTATATATTTTTAATATCTCATATAATTATTAAATCAACATTTTTAAATTTTTAATATAAACTTTTCTAAATATTTTTTATTCTCTCCTCTCTCACCTGATCTGTGACGTCCGTGGCCGAAAAAGGGTGGGGAGTGATTGTCGGGTGATGTCCTAAGAGAAATGAATCAGTGAGGCATAATGTGGCTCCTGGCAGGCTTCTAGGCCGAATAATAAGTAGTGAGAGGGACAAATAAATGAATCGTTTCACATCGGAAAGAGAGGGAGATCCTGAACTGTATAAGTAGATAATGTGATCTCCTTTTGGAGCAAAATCGTGAGGCTAATGATGAAAAACTCCATAGCTAAGCGTGCTTGGGCTAGAGTAGCACTAGGGTGGGTGACCTTCTAGGAAGCACTCAAGTCACACAGTTTTTCTAAAACCAAAGCGGACAATACCTTTACAATGAGATCACAGGATGTTACAATATGGTAACAGGGCCAACCTCCCACAGTACGATGTGATTCGAAGACGAACCAGGTGGAAGCTGGTGGGCCTGTGACCCCCGTGCCCGAACAGGGTCTCGCAGTACAATGTAGTTTGAGGATGAACTAGACGAAAGCTGGTGGGCCTGTGATTCCCGTGGCCGAAGTGGGCAGGGAGTGACCGAAGTGGGCAGGGAGAGATCGTCGAGGGGCACAAGAATTAATAGTCTCACATCAGAAAGGGAGAGAGATCCTGAGCTGTGTAAGTAGATAACGTAATCTCAAATGGTTGAGATGTCTTTTGAGGCAAAACCGTGAAGCTAATGATGGAACTTCATAGTTAAGCATGCTTGGGCTGGAGTAGCACTGAGATTAGTGACTTCCTGGAAAGCACTCAAGTCATGCAGTTTTTTTAAAGTCAAAGCAGACAATACCTCTACAATAAAGTGTCGACTGCTAGTAATAGTAGGAGTGTGGCCTACCATAGACAAAAGGGTTCGCCTGCTCCCTTCTCTTCAGCTCTCTCTAGGTCTTCTGCTTACAATTAGAATGATCATCATTTTAAATTTATAATTATTAATTAAAATTAATCGTATTAATTCTTGAGGCTAACCAGTGATTGGAGGCTTGGAGCAAATAACTACTTGTGCTCCTAATTAAAATTAATAAAATATTAAATTTATTTCTATGTAAAATATGTATTTCTAGCTCTCCTTAATATACATATATATGTCATAAAAATAAAAAAAAATATATGAATTATATAAATAAATTTTATTTATAATTTTAATAATACGATTGTACAAGCATACACAATAATGTTTCAATTAAAGCGGTTAAGATAATTCATAGGTTATCCCATCACTTGCCACGACGCCAACTCAATGGCGAGTTATCGTTCATGGTACTATTCGGGTCGCCGATTTTCAGCAATTGGATGGTCAAGATTGGTGCGTGTGTGAAGATCGAAATACTTTTTTATATAATTAAAAAGTAAAAATTGCGTTTGATAAAACAGTTTTACGGATATTTCAGTTTTTAAAAAATTGAAAAACAGCTGAGAGGAAACTTTTTTTTTTTAAATAGTGTATTTGCTATAACTAATTAAAGATAAAAATACTCTCAAAATAATTAAATTTTAATAATTATATTATAATTATTCATGGCATAATTATTACGAAATATATAATTACTATATATTATAATATATAAATAGAATTAAATTATTATATGTTATGCTAATATTTTTTAAATAATATGTATAAATTTTAAACTATATAATACAATTAATAATATATTATAAAATATAATTTATTTATTTATACATTAATAATATAAAATTAATTAATAACTTACATAATTTAAATTATTATATAAAAGTATTACATTAAATTTATAAAATATAATTATTATATTTAATGAATATATATATAATAATATTTAACATATAAAAATAATATAATAATAAAATATTAAATTATATATATTTTTAATTTTATTATTTCTTAATAAAATATATAATAAAAAAGAATAATTTTATATATAATTTGATCAAAATTATAAATTTTTAAATAACACAATAATTTTTTTAAATAATTTGACTTTTAACAGTAAGTTTTAATAGCAATTTATCAAATAAATAAAATAATATTATTTATTAATATTTTTTAATATAACTATATAATACAATATTTTTTAATATAGCAAAGTAATGTCAAACTGAGCTTATTTATTTGAGAATTTAAAAAAATTTAAATTATTAAATTATTTTTATATAAAATTTGAGAAAAAATATTAAAAAATTAATAAGTAATTATAAAAAATAATTTTATATATGTAAAATTTAATGAAAATTTATTATTTAATAAAATGTAATAAAAATAAATAATTTATATAATTAATTGGATAAAAATTTAGTTTGATGTTATTGTAATATTTTTTATTAATTTGCATATATATATATATATATATATATATTTATTTATTATAGAAGTATATAAAATTATTTTTTTTTGTTTGAATAAGAAATTATTTTCTAGGTGGCTGTCAAAATTTATGCCTCTCTCCGTCTCTTCCTATTGAATGCCTTCGCTTTCCACAGGAAGAGCTCTGAATCTCCGCGGGAAGCTCATCCTGCCATCCTCAAGAACATCTCTGCGAATCCATTGCTTGAGTACCCGAATCGTCGAAACGTCGCCTGAATTTCCGCTTACCTCTCTCCAATGCGGGTATCTCCTTCAGTCACTTACAAATTCTAAATCCTATGACAGAGGCCGGGAGCTTCACGCTCACATGCTCTGCTCTGGCGTCCTCATCGATAATACCTACCTTGAGACCAAGCTTTGCGCTCTTTATGCCGTATGCGGCGAAGTGAGAGGAGCTCGGGAAATTTTCGGCGGTATTCTGCTGAAAAGCTCCTTTCTTTGGAATATGATGATTCGAGGATTAGCATCCTCTGGTTTTCCGCTTGAATCTCTTGTTATGTACAGGGAGATGTTGTGGTTCGGCCAAAAGGCGGACAACTTTAGTTACCCATTTGTTCTTTTGGCTTGTGGTGATCTTTTGCTTGAAGATGTGGGGAGAAGGATTCACTGTGAGGTAGTTGTTAGTGGGTACGAGATGGATGTTTATGTGGGTAATTCAGTCCTGTCAATGTATTCCAAGTTCGGGGACATGGTAACTGCCCAGAAGGTGTTCGATAAAATGCTTACAAGAGATATAACTTCATGGAATACGATTATTTCAAGTTATGTGTCTAATGGTCAGCCAGAAAAGGCTCTATCCATGATTGGAGTTATGGCTTTGAGTGGATTGAGGTTTGACCAAGCGAGCTTTCTTGGTTTACTGTCCGCTTGTTCATGTTTGGCAGCACTGAGGCAAGGTAAGGAGATACATGCTTTTATTCTTCGGGCAGGTGTCAATTTCAGTAATCATTTATCGAATGCTCTTATTGATGTCTATGTGAAATCAAACTTCATAGTCAGTGCGCAGCGACTGTTTGAAAGAATGAGTTTGAGAGACATTGTTTCATTCAACTCCATGATATCTGGTTGCAGCCATTGTGGCAATGCTCTAGCAAGCTTGCATCTTTTTCGTAGAATGTACGTTGAAGGCATTGGCCCTGATTTGATTACTTTTCTAGGAGTACTGGGAGCTTGTGATCAGCTGGCAGCTTTACAGCTTGGGAAGAACATGCATGCTCATCTTACTAAAAGGGGTATTGATCACGATATTTCTGTGAGCACTGCTCTTGTAGACATGTATGCTAAGTGTGGCGGTTTAGCTTATTCTTGTCAAGTTTTCAGTGAGATGCCCACAAAAAATCTAATCTCTTGGAGCGCAATGGTTTCGGGTTATGGGCTTCATGGGATGGGAGAAGAAGCTGTTTCTACGTTTAATCGGATGATAGAAAATGGAATGAAACCAGACAGAGTCACTTTCACCTCAGTTCTATCTGCATGTAGCCATGCTGGATTAGTTGATGAGGGAAAGAAGATATTCTTCCAAGTGCTACATGAATATTCTGTTACTCCAAGCATAGAGCATTATTGTTGCATGGTTGATCTTCTTGGAAGAGCTGGGTATCTAGATGAAGCATTCAATCTAATTAACGAAATGGAAGAAAAGCCCAATGTTGATGTGTGGGCTGCACTTGTTTCGGCTTGCCAAATCCATAACAATGTTGAATTGGCAGAAATTGCGGCTCAGAATGTTTTCCAGCTTAGGCCTAAGGGTGTTGGTGTTTTTGTCTCCCTCTCGAATATTTATGCTAAAGAGAAACGGTGGGATGATGTTAAAAGAATAAGGTCTATGGTGAGAAACAATGAACTGAAAAAACCACCTGGTTGTAGTTATGTTGAGTTGGGCATGACAATTCATAGGTTTATGGTAGGGGATAAGTCTCATCCACAATCTGAGGGTATATATGCCAAGTTAGAAGAGCTAAAGCAGAAACTAAAAGGAGCTGGTTATATTCCAGATACTAGTTCAGTATATTTTGCAATGGAGGTGAACATGAAGGAAGAGCTTCTTTGGGATCATAGCGAGAGGCTAGCTATTGCTTTTGTTCTTTTGAACACTTGTGCTGGAAGGACAGTTAGAATCACTAAAAACCTCAGAGTTTGTAATGACTGTCATGCTGTGATAAAACTTATTTCGGAACTTTTCAATCGAGAGATTGTTGTGAGGGATGCTCATCGGTTCCATCACGTCAAGAATGGAAACTGTTCTTGTAATGATTATTGGTAAGCTTTGCATCACCATAAATTTTTCTATTGAACCTTCATAAGTGAATTTCTCGGTGTATCCTACTTTTCTTCTTACTAGAACCGTCAAAAGCTAGGATTCTTCTTTATCAATATTCCTTCATACGAGAGAGATGAAGTTTGACAAGAATTAAAAAAGAGTAACAATCGAAGATACAATTGTGAAAGCTTGTAAAAAAAAAATGTTTTTGACAAAGCTGGTAAGCCTAGATTTTTAAACTTTGATGGCTATGTGAGAGAGGCCAATGCTTTATTAAGAAAGTGATGTTAAGGGCATTTTGGAAATCAATTCTAGAAATCATGAGCCCTATTCTTCTATTATAAATTAGGCAAAGAAGGGTTGAATCGTGGTTGATGTTGTTGCTATTTTTGCGTGAGAGAAACTGTTACTTATAAGAATAGTAAGAGAGGTACAAAAGAAACAAGACCATTGTGAAAGATTCACAATGAGAGCATTCCACGTGATTGATCATTAGCGGTGAAGTTCGATGGTGAAATTCAATGGTGAGAAGAAGCTAAAACAGTCAGCTATCCAAACGTTCAACTTTTCTAAGATCTTCTTCTTGAAGAAGAGGATAACAAAGAAATTAGTCTTCTGCTGGCTATCTAGATCTTTTCTAATTCTAGTAAAATCAAATTACTTTTATACTTAGCTAGTTATTTTTCGTCAGAGGGTGTTCTCACATTAAAGTTCTACAAGATATAGTCCATTATAATTTTGTTCTTTGAGTTGTACAATATTCTTTCCAAAAATATACATAGTCAAAAGTTGTCAAACATCAATGTAGTTCTTCAACAAGCATGACCTTTCACAAATCCATATTCAAGAAGCGATTTTATTTCTTGTAGGTTTTAGCAAATGGTATAAGAGCATCCTGTAGGCTGTCTACATCTTGAACAAAGATGGATTCATCAATGCTAACGAAGATAGTTATGATCGATAGCTAGAACTGTGGCATCAGGAAATCTAGGATTTGGGATGTGCTAGTGTGGAAGAACCTACATAGAGCAGTGATGAATTTAGAGAAGCCAGCCAAGATGGAAATCAAGGGTTGAAGAGGTTGGATGACATAGTATTTCACTTCTTGGAATGTAATGTGACATCTCCAGCATTGTGGAGGAAGATGGAGAGCTTTGTATAAGAGGAAGCTTGCAGGTAACAAGACTATCTTGATCCACATGAGTGAGAAACTATGAAGTTGGGTCACATGAGTGAGATGTCTCAAGATCCTTGAAAAGCTGAAGTTGGTGCCAAATATGGAAGGAACATTAGAAATGTGCATTCACTGCTTTGATGGGAAGTAATCAAAAGCACTCTTTATGAAGGTGTCATGTGATCGAAGAAAGAAACTTTTTGAAAAGTTTCACTCTGATGTCTGCAAAGTACTACTTTATTACATCTATCTCCGAGTTTTTCCGAAAAACTTAAGTGTATCTTTGGAGAAGAAGACTCTAGTTTTCAAAAAGTTATAGGAATTTCACATAATGGTTGAATGAGAATCCAAATGACGTATGAGATACATACTGACTAACAATAGAGAAGAATACATTGGACATTTTGTAGCGTACTGTTGCAAATAGGGAAGTCGACATGAGCAAACTGTGCTGAATTCATCCCCATAGAATGAAATCGATAAAAAAATGAACATGACCACTGTGAAACGATTCAGGTATCTACTCTCTCAATCGAAGTTGCCGTTCTTAGAGAAGATGATAACTGCTGTCAACCTAATTAATCATTTTGTTCGGCTACTCACAAGTTGAATTTGCATGCATAATTTGATATGTTGATTTGTGCTAAATTCGAGCGAGTTCAATTTGAGCTATAAAATAATCAAGTTAATCTTGAATCAAGTAAAATTTGAGCTAATTTTGAACGAGTTTCCAACAAAATTGGTTTAACATGAACTAGTTACATTCCTACTAGAAAAATGGAAAATGATTTCTCAGCCAGTACGGAGGAGGAAAACGCTGAGCTCCTGCGAGGGGCTTCCACTGCCGGGGTTCATCAGGTGGTAGGAGACGGTGTCGCGCGAGCCCACGACCCGTTCGTAGCTCGCCCTCATGTATATCATCTCGCCTTCCTCCTCGCTGCCGCCCACATCTCCGGCGCCCATCACGCCGGCGCCGGCAGACAGCGTCCTGACCCTCCGCAGCACCGCCCTGTCTTTCTCCGTCGGACTGCGCTTCACCGCGTACCCGACCTTCCGGCCGTTGCAGTAAACCCTCCACACGCCGCCAGCCGCCCGCCGGCCGCATCGTCCGGCGAGTTCGGCGGCGGCGGGGCGGTGGCACTCGAGCGCGATGCGCAGGATTCCGGCGCGCATCTCCTCCGCGAGGCGGTGGGTGGGGATGGAGAGGTCGAAGAGGAAGGGGGGAGGGGTCGCCGGATCCTGCTGGACGCAGAAGGAGACGCAACGGCGGCGGTGGCCGTAGATGGTGCCGACGATGACGGAGCGAGTAAGGGAGGAAGGTCGGTTGGAGGTGGAGGCGGCGGCGTCGATGAGGCTGTCTTCTTCTTGGGAAGGAGCGGTTTGGGGGGAGCAGCAGCACTCTTTGAAGTTGTCGGTGAGCGTGGCGCTCAGGCGGTTCTTGACGAGGGGGGCGGCGGCGGAGGAAGGAAACGAGCGCGCGGCTGGGGGCTTGGGGATGAAGCAGGGCGTGAGGGTTCGACGGAGGCAGTCGACGAGCTTCATGGTTTCTTGGGATTGAGATTTGAGAGCAAGAAACCTGAAACAGAGAGAGGGCGGGCTGGTGGCAGAGACGTAAACCGCCGTTGCTTGAAAACTATTTTGTTAATTTAAACAAAAAAACTATTTTTTTTAATTCGAAAAAAAAAACTATTTTTTTTAATTCGAAAAAAAGCTTTTTTTTTTTAATTCGAAAAAAAAAACTATTTTGGGGGTTGGGTTTTACATGCCACTTGTAAACAAATTTTGTTACTTATTTAATTTTTAAAATTAAATATATATATATATATATTACTGTATATATTAATTACATTATTATAAATTTATTTTTTCATTAAATTGTAAAAAATTTAGTAATTCATCTTATTAAATTTAGTTTTTAATTTTACATTCAAAACTTATTTGATTGGAGTTAAGAAAATGTCAAACTCCTTAAAAGTATTTTTATCAATATTTTATATTTATTTTATGTTATATATAAATTTAAATATTAAAAATTAATTTTAACGTAAATTACATTCAGGTATTAGAGTTTAAGGCTTAATAATGCACAGATGCATATTTTTAAAATTATAACATCGAAGTTTCTAAGTTTTTAATAAATTATCAAATGAGTCTTTTTTATTTTTTTATTATTAAAATTTTTTAAAATTACATTATACCCCTCTCTCTTGCTAATCCCTGCGCGTGTGAGGGACGACCACGACCGGCAACCCTCACGTGCGCAAGGGACGGTCACGGTTGTCTGCACAAGGCCGCAGAGACAGCTATGGCCGACAGCCCTCGCGCACGCGAGGGACGGCCTCGCGATTTGACTCAGATATCTACCTAATATGGTAGTATATTGGACCGCCTGACCATCTATCTATAATGTATCGTCCGTTAGGCCAACTGGACAATCCGAACCTACTTCACTTCTTAATGTCGTTTACTGTATTTTGCGCCCTGTTCACTTATGTGATGCATGCTGACATGTGTGAACTAGTGATGTGTTCCACTTAGTGGATGCAATAATTCATGCGACATATTATAATTAGAGCTTGAGACCATTGGTACTGTGTCAAACCTAAAATCTTAAGAAATATTTGGTTTGATGCTATCTTAATATTACGTAAATATTATAACATTTAGATATTGTTGACGTAGGATGTAGGGGATCCCAAGGAACACCGAAAAAGAAAAAGAGTTCCAGGAGACGGCGGAGCATAGGGGGATAAGCCTGTTAATGTAAGCTTAAGGAAGAGAGAGGGGGAGATAGAGTCCGGAACATTCAGAAGAACACACAGAGATTTAAGGTAGTTCAGGGAGAAAATCCCCTACGTCCACCGGGCGATCAGCAAAGAAGGTTTTCTGATGGAAGAAAGTAGCCGCAAAGGCTAATACAATGCTCTGAAAGAGAAAAAGAGTAAGAAGAAGAAAAAAGAGAGCTCCTCAGTTGGGGCTCTAATACAATGAGAGTGGGAGAATCTCCTGCCTTCTTTGCTTGGAAACTGTTTCAAGGTATTTGTAGGCGATGGAGTGCATAGCTTTATCCTGATTTTCCGGAAGAAAGGAGGTGGACAAGTTCTGGGTTTGCGCCGCTTGTCGGCCGTTAGAGGAGCCGGAAGCCGCGAAAGGAGGATGATATCTTTTAATATTGGTACTTCTTCTGGGGATCCGTGATGGTTGAAGCATGCAGATCCTTGGTTTGTGGGTTTGGAAAAAAAGTGCTTTATACGGGGAACAACGCGGTTGGGTCAACCTGATTGTGACAGACATCGCTTTGTAACCTCGTGCCCAACGTTACCAAGGATGATGCTGGCTTGTCGTGGACGAGGCTAAGTGAACTCTCGTGGCCGGGGTTAGACCCGGTCAGAAACCTGCAAGAACAGATGAGTTAGCAAATGAATGAAAGTAACTGGAGGCCAGCCAGGCGCCACTTGTACGGCCGGGATGCAGTGCAGGATCCACGTGTTAACATCAGCCCCCCGCATTGTCAGGGCGCGAATATTGATATGGGTCCTGGAATGCGAACCGTCATGATGGATGCGTTGCCCGAGGCCTGTTTAGGATAAGATAGGGGCGGCGTGCGCTGATTCGTATCCCCTCTATCTCCTGAAAATTCCTGCAAGAGAATTTGTTAGAGAAAATGGCGGAGGAGATGAAGTGGGCGACCCTAGCAAGCGTTTCGAAGAAGAGAGCTGGTTTATCTCCGGCAGATGTTCCTTCTCCTGAGAAGAGAAGGCTTTTGAGATCCTCTGAAGGGTCGCCAAAATTGGCGATGGCGGAACCTGTCGAAGTGCCTTCATTGAAAGAAGAGAGTCGGGGCGGTAGAGCCGGAGGTGAATGCTCCGGCGGCCAGGGCTGCTGTTGTCCTGGCGCAGGCGCTGAAGTTAGTGCGGGAGTCGACGAGCACAGAGGTGGTGGGGGTGTCCGACTCTCCCGTCAAGCCACCTCCGAAGGCTAGAGAAATGAAGGAGGTGGTCTTGGTGAGCGAAACACCTGCTGGAGAGAGGTTGGCACCGGGGAAGATCCTGTTCAAAGATGAAAAGGTTAAGCGGCTCCTTCCTGGGTTTGGGGCCCCTACCGGAGATGTGAAGAAGTCACCCCTGATGATTTGTGGTCCTGCTTCCCTTGGCACCTTAGTCCTCCCTCCTGAGAAGAAAAGGAAGCTTCTCCTTCCTTCTCTTCTTCCAGTGAGCCCCCAAAATGATGAGGAAAAGGAAGAGAAGGGGAGGAAAGAAGATGGCAATAAGATGGAGGGGGTGACTATGGGGCAAAAGGAAGTGCCCTCCTGGATTGCTCATGAAAGCGCCCTTGGCATTGAAGGGCCAGGAGGCAAGATGGAGGAAGCAATTAAGGGGAAGGAGAGGGTTCCTCCAGCTACCTCCAGTGTTGCCTTTGACGTTGAAGGGGCATGGAGTGTGCTAGGGGAAAGGTTATTTGAAATAAGGAGGGAAGAGGAGAAGATTCTGGGGAATACCTCCCAGGTTCTGGAGGTAGTGAGATCTCTGAAGGGCAAGGAGGAAGGGGAGGCCCGCTACCTTCAGAGAATAAAGGAGCTGGAGGGCGCTTTACTTCAAGCCACAGAGCGCTCTCAAAATGATTACAGGGAGAAGCTAGGAAAGCTGTACAAACTGGAGGACATGTTGGCTTCCCTAGCCCTGAATAATGCAGAATGAGCCAATAAGAGTGAGGTTGCGAGGGGAGAGTTCCACCGCAGCCTTTCGGATGTGAGCCGGGCTCATTCTACTCATGTCAAAGACCTCTAAAAAAGAATAAAGGAGTTGGATGATAAGAGGGAGGCTTTGAAAGAGGAGAGGATTTGGCTAAGGAATGAGCTAGCCAAGGCCAAGGAGGTTTCATCGGAGGCGAGGGAGGCGGCCTCAAGAGCCCGTCGCCGAGAGGAGTTGCTGAAGTCTGAGGTTCACTCCTTGCAGGCCTTGGTAGAGAACAGCTCTGGATGGCGAGGACGACATATGAAGGATCTGGAAGAAGTAGTGAGGAGGGCGGTGAAGATCGTCAGTGCCTCGCCGGTGGGCCACCACGTGAAGAGTCAGGCCGCCTTTGATGTTCTCTTGCAGACGTTGGTTGATAAACATATAATGGATCAGGAGAGCATCAGAAGCCCTGCGGTTCTTCCCTTCTGTGGTCCTAAGGGACCAGACAGGTTCTTCGATGTTGGGAGCCACTACCTGGAGGAGATTCCTCTACCAAGATTGGTGGGGACACCACGATCGACCGTCGATTCATTCCTGGTAGAGTTTATCGTCGACGGCCGAGATCTAGCCATGTTGCTTCAATTTGGATTGATTGACTATTATGACAGATTGGGAAAGATGGATGCTGCGGATCGCTGACTCGATATATTGGAAATCTCCTATTTATTTTGATTGATTGGAGATTCCATTTTGGGATTATTTTATTTCTCGCATTTATTTTGTATTAGTTGTTTCTATTTCAGTGATCATTATTTTAGGCATGTCATTTAGTATTTCCTTGTTTGTGTGAAGAATTTATTACATTATGTATTTTTTTTCTTTATTAAGTCAGTCTGTATGGAGGCTTATATGAATGTCTCCCTGTCACTCTTATTTTCTTAATGCTGAATATATCTGAATTGTGTTTCCCTTGGGAATATTTGATTCTGGAATGAATCGATATCCTGGATAGGGAAGGGCTTGGGCCTTGGGTGAGAATCCCTAAACTCCACCCGCTCCAGCTCCTTTCCTCCGGGTTCGATTCCATTCATCTCGCACCTCCAGCATTCACATTGACTTCTCTGACAGTTTCATCCGCACGCGCCTGCGCCCGACTCTCACGCGTCGCCCCTGCGTGCGACTGCCCCCTGACTACGTGTGACATCTGCGCTCGCCTGCTTTTGCATACACCGGTGACCCTGCTCCGCCGTCGCCCGCGCAGCTGCTTTGCACGCACGCGCGGTGACCCTGCTCCGCACGCACGCGGAGACCCTGCTCCAACGCGGCGACCGTCCGCCTGCCGCCGCTGCTGTCCGTGCGCGATCGACCGCGCCACTGCTCTAAACGCGTGCGCGCCCGCCGTCGCCGCCCGCCTGAACCGGCAGCGCCGCGCGCCGCTCGCCCGCAGCGCCCGCGCGCGCCGCTCGCTCGCAGCGCCCGCTGCGCTCGCAGCGCCGGGCGCCTCCTCGAGGCGCGCCGCTGGCGCTTCTCTTCGTGCGCCTGGGCGCTCGCGCTGCACTGCCTTCGCGCGCCGCCCCGCTCGCAGTGCCGCCGCGCGCTTGCTTTGCGCCCGCAGCGACCGGCCGGCCCGTCCGGCCGATGCATCCGTGTGCGCCCGCGCGACCGCTTCGCTCGGTTCGGCTCGCCTGCTTCGCTTGGACCCGAGGCCCTATTTGGAGAAATTATATTGGGATCCTTGAATTTTTCTGACTCAGGTACGAATTTCAACAAAACCTTTAATCTGGTAAAATCGAAAACTCTGGAACAATCTGCTCGCTTGTGATTTGCTTGAACTTGTTCTACCTGTGCGACCTTTCATTATTGAGTGATTTTCAATTACTGCTGGTTAAATATTGTGAGACCCTTAATTCTGTTATCCGTTTATGATTTATTGAAAACCGGATTGCGCCCTAATCTGAATTGGTAATTTCTCAATTACCTTCGATCTAATTTATTTAAAATTTTAAAAGTAATTAGTTTTGCGGGTTTAATTAGCTTCTCAGTCATCACAAAATTATTCTCTGATATTTAGCATTATTTTGTGAATAATCTACTTGGTAATATTGCTGATCTCTAAACCGCATCATCAGTCATCTGTCCCGCATCAAAGATCCTACGCTGGCTGGGGGTATCATCTGTCTCCCCTTCGTAGGAGTCCTGAAGAGGGCCAAACCACTCCTCTTGAGGCCAGATGGCTAGGCCGGAGGGCTCCTCCTGAAGGTCGGCAGCAAGATCAACCAGGGAGCCAGAAGTGACCTGGCTCCGCCCTCGGCTAGTTCTTCAGCCTAATCATTAACACTTTATGTTTGAAGGGACTATCGTCGAGGTAGAGGTTCTAGCGGCTTCTTAGCTTCATCATCAACACCTTCGTTTTGACGGAACGATCGTCGAGGTAGGATGAGGTCTGGCGGTTCCCAGGGTGATCTGTTGCTTGTGGTCAGGAGAGTAATAGAATGGTCTCAAAGAGGGAGGTTCCCCCAATTTTGAGATCAAAGCTATTACGCTCGGTGTCTAAGTTCTGAAGCTTTGTATTTTCTTTGTTTTTCCTGTACTCATGAGAAACATGTAAGAACAGAGAAAAAAAATAGAATTGTAACAAGTTTTATCATTAATGAAATTGTATTTTTCTCTCAAAAACTTGTCTTTGGATGAATTCTGTTTGTATTTCTTTTCCTTCGTATTTGAAACAGGTAACACGAGATTAGAAAAGAGAACAGGAATTCATGAGTGTGAAAGTATAAAATCAATGATAAATTCTAAGTAAAGAAAGGTAAAATTATCATCCTTGTGCACGATTATAAATCATCGGACGATAGTGAAAAAATAACCACCATTTCGAACTACCGTGCATGATAGTAAGCTATCGTGGACGATATACGACGAGACAGAAAGAAATGATGCTTCGAGAACCGTGCGCCGCTTCGAGTTTTGAGTCTGTCAGAAAGTGCAGACGGTCCGATTGTGTCCGTGCGCTGATCGAAGAGATCAGACGGCTAGAAGATGAAAGGACACAAGTGCTTCCCATAAAAGGCTTCCCCAAAGGGCAACTGGCGTATCTGTCCATCTTCAAATCCTAAAGAGAGGAGAAGATATTTCGCCCCGTCTCATGCGAAATCGAGCCATGGGAGGAGGAGAGATTGAATGGGCCGAGCTGGCCAACCAATTCCATAAGGATACTAGTTACCAGGAGAGTCTCCTGATGGAGCACGAAGTGCTCAACATGACCAGGGGGTTTATGGGAAACCCCAACCTGACGATTATTCCCCCTACAGCTGACTTCTGATCGAACAGCCCTCCTGAGGGGGCAGTATGTGTATACCGGGCATAGGTGGAGTACGGCTTGATGCTGCCGCCACAACCGGAGTTCAAGGAGATTCTGAACTCCTTTCAGCTTGTCCCAGCACAACTTTCCCCCAACGCCATTGCCTACGTGTATTCCTTCCTGAAATTGCTGCAGGCCCAGGGAGTACCGTGGACTCTGACGTTGTTCAGGAACTTGTTCAGTTGGATGGTGGTGCCAGGGTATGGAGGGTGCCTGGCATTGCGGTCGAAGACGAGGAAGGCGATGTTCTCAGGAGCGAGTAGTTCTCACTCCGACTGAAGGGACTACTACTTCTTCGTCGGAGGGGATTTGGGGATCCCCTTGATGCCCGGAACGTGCCCCCCTGAGCTCATGTGAGATGCCAAGTGGATGGCCGAGTCAGCCACCCTAAAAACCCTAGAGAAGCTGAAGGGGCAGAGCTGGCCCTTAAAGGACTTCCTCAGGCATGTGAGGAATGACGTATCCCTGCATGCCAAGGCGTTGGGATACGTCATTCTCAAGAAAGTCGTCACACCTCCTGGTACGGTTCTAATGAAGAGGGCCAGGAGGGGGCAACCTCCTACCACCCAGCTTAGTAGAGAGATTACCGAGGTGGGGGAGGAAGAAGAAATAGGGGTTCCGGAGCCGATCTGTGGCGAAATCGCCGTTGATGTTGTATCCTCCCCTGAGGATGTCACAGATGACAGGAAGACCTTGGCTGAGATGGGATATACAGGAAAGGGAAAGGGACCCATGCCAGCTGCCAAGCCCTCAACAATTCCCAAAAGTGCCACAGGGATTGTTATAAGGGATAAGGAGGAAGGGGATAAGGTCGACAGAGGTCAAGAAAAGGAGGAAATGGAGGGACCCTGCATGGAGTTGGTCCTCAGGGAGTTACCGGAGAGAAAAGAGGTTCCTCCGGAAGCCCAGGTCCAGAGCCCCCACTGAAGAAGGCGAAGGGTGTGGAGGAAGGTTTTGCTTCTGGAGGGGAACATGACTGGCAGCGGAGCGTAGAGCCCCCCTTTAGTGCCAACTTCGCCGGGCTCTCTGGGGACGAGGGTACAAGGATATCGGTGAGGACGAAAGGGGATGACAAGAGACTGACCGTCATCACCGTGCCAACCGCGAACAAGGTCTGCGCCTACCGAGGAGAGGTAGGTTTGGCCCTAGGAGGAGGTCTGGTATCAAAGGATTTGGAGGATAAGTTGGAGATGTCCTCCACGCCAGACCTCTATTCAGGTCTTGCCAATAGGGTGGCCACGATAAGGGTCTTCTTCTGGGGTTTTTCTTCCTTGTACTCCTGTGACCTGACTTGTGTTTGTTGCAGGTCCTCGCTCGCTTGCCGTTGGCTTTGAACAGGGCCATGAGGATCGAGGAGCAGGTGCTGAAGCAAGGACGTCAGCTTCATCAGAGGGATGAAGATATTGAGGCCTTGAGGGTCCAGCTGACAATGAAGTCCTCCCAACTTGACGCCGCCCTAGAAGAACTTGCAGTGCGCCAGTATGCCATGGGCGTGATGGAGGCTGACAATAAAGCCCTGTAGAAGAAGCTCATCGAGGTCGTCGAACACCAAGAAGTCGTTGTCGCAGAGAGGTCTACGGCTGCTGTGGAGGCCTACAAGACGAGTTTACCGTGCAGGAAACTAATGTTAGAAGGGATCAAGCGGTCATGGGAGGGATTGACTTCCACTTTGATCCAAGGGGGTAAGGTCACTGCCGCCGAACTTGGAGAAGTGGATCCTTTTCCTTGCATGGCCGCTAATCCTACTTACAGGGAGGAGGGTTTCGACTTAACTGACGACCTCATCCATCAAGTATTTAGTCTTTTGGATGAGATTAGTGGAGGGTAGCCCATTCCCCTCGTAAGATGAGTGAATTGTAATCCCAATTTTTGTAATCTTTGAAATTAATAAAAAGTTTGATTTGCCTTTCATACGTGTTTTATTCTGATGTGTATGAAATACCTTTGCATGAAACTTAAGATATTCTGACTGTAATTCTGAGCAAACCCCTTAATAAGATAAAAAGGAACTTTGAATCATGTAGAATACCCCGAGTTTGACTTCTGAAACTTTACAGACCCATATAGAGAGGGTATAATGACAGTAAGAGGGATCCCGCCTAAGAGGAGTTATCTGACCCGGTGCCAAAAGGATCTGAAACATCGTGTTCGATGTTTGCTCCTGAGGCAAGGGTGACCTCGGGGATACCCGAATTTGGGTTAAAGAAAACTCTTTTGCGTACCTTCATAGGAAAGAAGTAACAATAATAGTAGAGATCCTGCCTAAGAGGAGTTATCTGACCCAATGCCAAAAGGACTTGTTCGTCTGAAATATCATGATCGATGTTTGCACTTTAGGCAAGGGCTGACCCCCTTGGAATGGCAGATCCTAGTGGGAAGCGAAGACACTCTGCTTAGGGGGGACCTGTATCATGAGTAGATAACATGGACTGCCCTAAGGTTACGAGCAGGCCTTCAGACCTTCCGCTAGCCAGATGAGCTTATGGAAGGGTCCCAGATGTATGTAGGAAATCCTACCTGGTAGGCATAACTAGGCTCAGTGACCGCTGTATATGGAAGGTTAGTCATGATGACCCATCGTGCACGAGGTCCGGAACCTCAGATACGATGAGAGGAGTTCGAGTTTAGAAATCATACCTGAGCGATGTTAGGCTTGATATGAATACCCTAATATTCAATCGGCACAAGATTCGTCGCCTTAAGAATTCCAGAATTTAAGATGATCTTTGGGCCGATGATAATGGAATCCAGATATGCTTTTGAAAGAAACAAAAGAAGACCCAGATGTGTTCGATAAGGATTGCCTCTGTTTCATAATGACTTTCTGAGTGAATCTGTACAAATGGATGATGTATAAAGAGTATAAAGACTAACTGCTGCCAAGAATTAGGCATAGAATTTCTTTAGATCATCCCCACTCTAGGTTTTGGGGAGCTGGATGCCTTCGAAAGTCATAAGATAGTATGCGTTCGGTCCAGCAACCTCGCGCACGATATAAGGGCCTTCCCAGTTGGGCTCAAGCTTAGGAACCCCTAAATTGCTGCCAGCGAGAAGCCTTCGTTTAAGCACCAAGTCGCCTTGAATGAAAGTCCTGGGGTTAACTTTGCGGTTAAAATATCTCTCAATCCGACGTTTGTGTTCCAGATGCTTGAGTGCAGCCAGCTCTCTCTTTGCTCCAAAAGGTCTAGATCGATGCGTCGTGAATCATCATTTTTGCTCACCCAATTTTGCATATTCTCGAGTTTGAAGTTGGCTGCAATTTCCACCCTGGGAAAGTAATGCTCTAGTTCAACTGGTATGACAGCATCTGCCCTGAATGAAAGGGAGAAAGGAGACTCTTGGGTGATCTCAGAATGAGCTGTATTATAAGCCCAGAGAGCGCCTGGTAACTCTTCTGGCCAACGAGCTTTGGCGCCATCAAGGCGTTTCTTCAAGATGTTCAAAATATTTTTATTAGTGGCCTCTGCCTGCCTGTTGGTGTGGGGATGCCAGACGGATGCATACTTAAAATTGATTTGGTGTTTACCGTAGAATTTGTGGATCCGCTGATTAGCAAACGGGGTACCGTTGTCAGTAATGATCACCATTGGTACGCCGTATCTGCAGACGATATTAGTCCATAAAAGATTCTCCACATTTTGAGCAGTAGGATGAGTAAGTGACTTAGTCCACTTTGTGAAGTAGTCAACGGCCACCAGTATCCATTTGTAATTCTTCATGGCCGCTGGCATTGGGCCTAAGAAGTCCAGCCCCCAAATAGCGAAGAGCCAAGATGAATTGATGGGTTTGAGATAGCCTGCAGGCTGCCTATGCATGTCGGCGTAGTATTGACATTGAGAATACTTCTCCACAAACATCTGAGCGTCCTTGTGGATATTCGGCCAAAAGAATCCTTGGCGTAGGATTCGCATAACCAGACTCCTGCCACGAGCGTAGGTTCCACACTCTCCTCGGTGGACAGCTTCCATGACTTCTTTGGCTTCCTCAGGCCTTAGGCACTTAGTGAGGGGTTTGGCATATGACCTTCTGTAGAGCTCCCCATCGATGAGGGTGTATTTGGCACAGTCAAATTTCAGCTTCCTCGCCTCTTGCCTGTTGTCCGGCTGGGTCCCATCTTTTAGATAATTGATGATCCTGTCCATCCAGCAAGGTGGCCGCTCTTCAGAGGAAACTTCTGCGCATTCGAAACTAGGCCTTTCGAATGTCTGAGTCCGGTGGAGATCGGGGAGCCCCTCCTTCGCGAGCCGATCAGCCACTTGGTTTTCTTCTATGGGAATATGCGTTAGGGAGAAATCCTTGAACTGAGAGATCAAGAACCGGGCCAGTTGCAGATACCTTTTCAGAACCTCGTCCTTTGTCTCAAATGCACGGTTCACCTAGTTGACGACCAATTGGGAATCACTGAACACCTGTATGCACTTCACAGTCATGCTGAGTGCGAAGTTCAGCCCTGCGATGAGAGCTTCATACTCTGCCTGATTGTTTGTTGCTTTGAATCAAAGTGACACGGTTTGATGCAGAGTGGCCCCCATCGGGCTGGTTAGGAGAATCCCAGCCCCCTGGGATTGTGATCCGGACGCACCATCGACATGAAGGGACCAGAGGTTTGTCCGGGGCCTGGCAGGTGGCGGCTCCAAAGTAGAAAGCTCGGCGACAAAGTCTGCCAGGGCCTGAGCCTTGATTGCTGTTCATGGGACAAATTTGAATCATACTCACCTAGCTCAATGGACAACTTGAGCAATCTTCCCAAGACCTCAGGGGAGCGCAGTATCTTTAGGAGTGGTTGGTCAGTGACAACCTGGATAGTGTGGGACTGAAAATATGGTCGCAGCTTCCTTGCCGTCATCAGAAGAGCCAGAGCGAGCTTTTTCAGTGTGGGATATCGGCTTTCAGTGTCTAGGAGTACGTGACTGGTGTAGAAGATTGGATGCTTCACCTCCTTACCATCGTCTAGGAGGACTGCCGAGACCGCAGTGTCGGACACTCCCAAGTAGATGGTGTTAAGAACAAAATATTGCATTCGTATGAATAGTTAAATATATTTATAAATGCAAAATTAATAGCAATATTGTGTCATTTGAGCATAATTTTTATATTTCTTATTTCTAATATATAAATTGAATTATCAATATATTATTAAAATCTAAATGATATTTTATGGCATAATTTTCTCGATGATATTAATTTAGAATCAAGTTACTACTCATATATTTTTCATGAATATTTGTAGGTGGCATCACGTTAATGGACGAGATCAAATCATAGGACACTAATCTTGAAGCACCAAAGTCAAATTTACGCATTGATGGCTGGTCATGAAAAATATCAACTAGCTCTTTAAATTAGCCAAAGGGAATTAGAGTCAAATTAATGGAGTTGTTGCATGGAAAATTGTTGAAGGTATTATTATGAGAGAAAAAATGACATTAGATTATATAATATAATTATAATGGAAGCCATTAGGAAGAAAGGTGTGCTCGGCAGAGAGCGGGCAAGCAAGCAAGGCAAAGAGCATGCTTGAAGCTTTTCGCCGGGCATCAATGGTAGCTAGACTTTAAGCTCAATTTCTTTCTTTCTTTCTTCGCATTGCCTTTAGTTTCTTTATTTCGCTAAGTTGTAGTTTTAATTTTATGTTGTTTTAGTGAACTCTAGCTTTAGCTTATATTTCATTTCAGCAAAAGTACTTTCATTTTGTAGCTCATCTTTGAGTCGTGGTTCAGTTTTTATTAAACGTTTTATGTTCTTGTTCGAATTTCTACTCTACTCAATCGCATTTAAATATTTAATATTTTCGTTTGCATCTTATCTCAATCAAATCGTTTTGAAGAGACTATGTTCGGTTTGTTTCAACCCATCCCTGTGGATTCGACCCGTACTCGCACTTGCTTTCTACAACATTACCGTGCGCTTGCGGTTTAACTAGTTTTCATACCAACAGAGGGATAGGATCATCCCTTCCTTCGGTACTACTTATATCGGAGCCGAGGTAAGATATTTCTTCAACTCTGTGAAAGCCGCTTCGCATTCATCGGTCCACTGGCCCCTCTTGTTGTTGCGCAGGCATCGAAAGAATGGAGAACACCGATCACCGGCTTTTGAGATGAATCTACCCAGGATGTTGATTTGCCCTGTGAGCTTTTGAATCTCTTTTGGCGTGTTTGGAGAGGGCATGCTTAGGATAGCTGATATTTTATCTGGATTGGCTTCTATTCCCCGGGCTGAAACTAGATAGCCCAAAAATTTTCCCGAGGCTGCGCCAAAGATGCATTTGGCAGGATTAAGCTTAAGGCTGTACCTTCAGAGGGTATCGAGTGTTTCCCTAAGATCGTTGAGGTGTTCTTCCAAGGTTTTGCTTTTAACCAGAATGTTGTCTATATAGGCTTCAAGATTCCTCGCCTTTTGGTCTTTGAAGACGGCATCAATCATACGCTGATAGGTAGAACCGGCATTTTTGAGACCGAAGGGCATGACGTTGTAGCAGTATGTGCCGTAATCAATGATGAAGGCAGTCTTCTCTTCATCTCCTTTGGCCATCTAGATCTGATGGTACCCAGAGAAAGCATCCAGGAAGCTCATAACTTCATACCCGAAGGTGCGGTCTACCATCGTATCGATACAAGGGAGAGGGTAGGTGTCTTTAGGGCAAGCCTGATTTAATGTTCGGAAGTCTACACACATTCTCCATTTCCCGTTGGCCTTTCTCACTATGACTACGTTGGTTAGCCATCGAGGGTATTGAACCTCCCTGACATAGCCTGCTCCGAGTAATTTATTGACTTCTTCTTTGATGGCATCCTGCCTTTCCCCTGCCATTACCCTTTTCTTCTGTGCTATAGGGGAGGCAGTCTTAGATACGTTCAGATGATGTTCGCAGACCATCCTGTCAACGCCTGTAACATCTTCGGGAGACCACGCGAAGACATCGATGTACTCAGAAAGCAAGGCGATGACTTCTGCCTGCTGCTTGTCATTCAATGAAGATGATATGTTTACAATTTTAGAAGAATCTTCCCCCCCCCCCTAAGGTTACATTGATGACCCCTTCCTGTGGTATAACTGACTGAGACTCCCTTGATCAACTACGAGCTGCGCCGCTATTTGGAAACAACGGGTAGCTTGTCTAGCGTTTCCTTTGATGGTGACAACGCCGCTAGGGGTCGGGAACTTTGCGCATAAGTGAGGCGTGGAAATCACCATCCCAAAGGAGTTTAGTGTCATCCTTCCAAGGATGACGTTATATCCTGACTTAGCTCTGATGACGGCAAAGCTAACCATGCTCATAGCGTGGCCGTTATCATCACCAAAGGATACGGGTAAGGTAAGAATCCCAGAGGTTGAACCCTTTCCCCGGAGAAACCAAACAAGGTGGTTCTAGCGCGGAGGAGGTTCGTCTCTTTGAGTCCCATCTGAAGGAAGGCAAATTCAAACAGGATGTCAGCGGCGCTCCCAGAGTCGAGGAGCACTCGTCGAACATCGAAGTCAGCTATGCGGGCGACGACCACAATCGGGTCGTTATGCAGATTGCCCTGCTGGGGGAGATCTCCACTGCAGAAAATGAGGGGAATAGATGAAGAATGTTGCTCAAAAATACCGCCAACCTCGATTACTTGGCGGCGAGTGGTAAAGTCAATGCTAAAGATAGCATTGATCGTCCTGGTGGCCGGAGGGTAAGGGCGTCCTGTTTGACTGGGGCCTGAAGATGGTATGGCCTTAGCAAGGGTTTTAGCAACCTCGGGGGCCTTCCCTTTCTGGACAGCAGTGAATGTTGGCGCCATTTGCATGAATTCTTCGAGCTTGCCTTGGTTTATCAGTTTTTCAAGCAGGGCTCTGAGGCCTCAGCACTTGTGAAGCCTGTGCCCGTAATTCCCGTGGAACTCACAATAGTTGTCGGGATCCACCCCGACCGGAGGTGCTGGCCTGGGTCCGGCAGGTCGAACCCAGCCCTATTTAACGGCCACTGCATAGACCTCGGGGAGCGGCCGAGAGAGGAAAAGTTTTTGATGCTGGACGTGTCGAGGCTTTCCTTCATCTTTTTCACGGCTTTTGGTCATATGCATCCTCGTGGCATGGGGTTCAGCACCCCGATGTTTTCTCTTTCTTTTCTCCTGCTTAACTCCGGGAGCGTTTGTGGGAGAGGATTCAGCATCCTCGAGAAGCATAAATTGGCTGGCCCTAGCCACCAGTTCTGGGTAACTCCGAGGTTTAGCCAATTGCAGGGATTTGGACAGATCCCCAACTTTGAGTCCCTTTCGGAAGTTGTGCATGGCCACTACAGGGTCTACGTCTTCGGCTTCTGCCGCAGCAGCGAAGAAGCGGTTAGTGTAATCGCGGAGACTCTCTCTCTCGCCTTGTTTGATGTTGGCGAGTAGCCGAGTACCATGTCAGAGACGACCATTCGGGTTCGACTGATGAAACGGGCGATCAGCTCCCATTTCAAATGTTCGTAGGAAGAGATGTGACCCCTGGGTAACTTGATGAACCAGCTGAATGCTGTCCCTTTCAGCGTGTTGGCCAGAAGGTAGTGACTTCGTCCGGTTGACGGTAACAGATTGCAGCCTCGAACTCTTGTACATGCTCATGGGGGTCGGTTACACCCCTATAGACCTCTAGCTTGGGTGGCCTGAAGTCCTCTGGGATTGGGGCCAGCCAGATGGCATCGGAAAAAGGAGCGTTGCCATCCATCGGCCTGAAGAAGGGGTCAAGCCCGTGATGAGGGGTCTGGACACCCTGAAAGTGGGGGTCTCTTCCGGCGAGGAAAGGAGGGAAAGCAGGTGGAAGGAAAGCAGGTTGTGGTAATGGACATGGTGGAAGAGAATTCTGGCGAGCCTCCTGGAGGCGGAAAGGGCATCTGGGCGGTCTGGAAGAACCAGACGTTTGGACGAAAAGTGCTGCGGCTGGGGGCGCTGGGGCGGGAGCCCCAGCAACCGGAGGAGGTGGAGCCGGGACCGCCGCTACCAGCGGAAATAACTCTGGGGCCGCCGCGACCGGCAGAGAAGGCGCTGGAGCCGCCACGACCGGCGGAGGAGGAGTAGGGACCGCTGCTACCGGTGGCTGAAGGAGTATTGCACACACCGGTTGTGTCTGCCTGAGAATCACGGCCTGTTGGGCTGTGAGACTGGTGACCAAGTCAGTGAGATTTGCGAGCATCTCTTGAAATTCTGAGACACGGGTGCCCCTGAAGGAGGAAGCAGATTCAGCGTGGCGCCGAGAAGTTGAGGCCGAAGCCCTGTCGTCCGGCGCTCGGACAGAGGGTTCTCCCACGTGCATACTGCGGGCAGCGGAGTTAGTTCTGCGCGTTCTGGCCACCATCTTCCTGGGGTCTCAATGAAAGCACCAGAAGATGTTGACGTAGGATGTAGGGGATCCCAAGAAACACCGAAAAAGAAAGAGAGTTCCAGGAGACGGCGATAAGCCTGTTAATGGAAGCTTAAGGAAGAGAGAGGGGGAGATAGAGTCCGAAACATTCAGAAGAACACACAGAGATTTAAGGTGGTTCAGGGAGGAAATCCTTACGTGCACTGGGCGATCAGCGAAGAAGGTTTTCTGATGGAAGAAAGTAGCCGCAAAGGCTAATACAGTGCTCTGAAAGAGAAAAAGAGTAAGAAGAAGAAAAAAATGGAGCTCCTCAGTTGGGGCTCTGGCCTTGTTTGGCATGAGCCCAAAAATGGGCAAAAAAATATTTTAATAATATTTTAAATTTATTATAAATTTTAATAACTTTATTTCACATCCAACACAAATTCCAACCTTAAAAATCAACTTTATTTCACATCCAACACAAATTCCAACCTTAAAATCAACTTTATTTCACATCCTACACACCTCCCAATATTAAAATAAATTTCTTTCCCATCAACTCTATAAAATAAATTATTTTCTCTTTCCTTTCCCAAATTCACCCTCCAACCAAACAAGCCCTAATACAATGAGAGTGGGAGAATCTCCTGCCTTCTTTGCTTGGAACTTGTTTCAAGGTATTTGTAGGCGATAGAGTGCATAGCTTTATCCTGATTTTCCGAAAGAAAGGAGGTGGACAAGTTCTGGGTTTGCGCCGCTTGTCGGCCGTTGGAGGAGTCGGAAGCTGCGAAAGGAGGATGATATCTTTTAATATTGGTACTTCTTCTGGGGATCCGTGATGGTTGAAGCATGCGGATCCTTGGTTTGTGGGTTTGGCAAAAAAATGCTTTGTACGGGGAACGACGCGGTTGGGTCAAGTTGATTGTGACAGGCACCGCTTTGTAACCTTGTGCCCGACGTTACCAAGGATGATCCTGGCTCGTCGTAGACGAGGCTAAGTGAACCCTCGTGGTCGGGGTTAGACCCGGTCAGGAACCTGCAAGAACAGAGGAGTTAGCAAATGAATGAAAGTAACTGGAGGCCAGCCAGGCGCCACGTGTACGTCCGAGATGCAGCGCAGGATCCACGTGTTAACAGATGTCAATCTTTTGATTGATAATTCTATAATTTTTTAAAAATTTATCTAAAAATATCATCAAATCAAATAATTATTTTTTCTAAATAATATAACATAGCACCAAGATAGCATTGAACTAAATGCTCCTTAAGTTGAATAATTTTATGTTCTTGAAGGTGATGGATGAAGGGTGGAAGCTGGTCAGCAGGGACTACGCGTTGGCAATGGCGAACAGCTGCAGCCTGGAGTTTGTGAAGGCTTCGGTGGGGGTGGAGGTGGGCGAGCAAGACGAAGGGTAAGGGAAAGCACTGCTTCCTGAGGCTCAACCACCGCGGCCAGATCACTGTCGTCGACGACGAGTACAAGGTGCTGTGGAGGAGCAAGAAGAAGAGCAACGATGGGAAGTACACTCTTATCGTTCAGATCGATGGCAGAGCAGTTATCTATGGCCCTGTGATTTTTACCACTGCTTGGTTTCAGTGAACATGAGTATGAGAATGTGAACATGAAGATGAAAATCAGTCATTCTGTGTTACCTCATTTTATTTCTGCATGAGTAAAGCAATGGTTATGGGTATGAGTCTCATTTTGTAGATTAGGCAAGTTGAGCAGGAGTTCAGAAAGAAAACTTGGAAGTTTTTGTTGATTTCGATTTTCATGTCGACGTAAAATTCTATTATACGAGGTGGACAGCTCTGATCTGATGCGTGCGAAGAACTTGCTCGTCGAAAATCAAATGGAAATAAAGTGAAACATCAAAGAGTCAGAAAGAAAATCCTAGAGCAGAGCTTTTATTATAAGAAGAGTAATGCTACGTTTCCTGAACTTTCGTCATTCGATATTGGTATAGACATTACAGCCTCCTCCTCCGACTTCTTAGGCGGCTCCACCAGGTAGTTGGGAGTGTTCGCTGCTGAAAGAGAGGGGAATAGCTCCCTTTCTTCTTCTCGCCTTGCCCCATTTTATAGAGGTGAAAAGTTGGCACAATGAACGGTTCGCGAAATAAGACCAACGATGAACATGAGCAGAATTGCTACATTGTAATCACATGTAACCCAAATCTTAAAACGAAGCATTTCACCAAACTAGTTCCATTAGAAGCATCAAAATCACAATGAACATCCAAATCCATTGACCAAAGAATCACTGTACAGGAGGAAAAGGGAGGGAGGTTAGATTAACGAAAAATAATGTACAAGGAAACTGAATTCTGAAATGCAGGCCGGATCGACCATCAAGCTCTACTGGCCTTCAAATTTAAGAAGCGACATTCTTTGTGAGCGAGATTGGCTGTGTCTATTGCTAATCATATCGATATATGTTTGCAGGCGATATCTGTCAGAATTTGATAGGGAGACAGGAGGGTTGAGGACGAGCGACGGTGCCTCGACTAGAAGGAAATGCAGTAAACATGCTGCTTTTGAGTAATGAGCTTCTGCACGTTTTATATTTTTCATCATCTCATCAACCTGCAATTGATCAAGGTTGCTCATAAGAATGTGTAGTACATAATGTAACACCTCATCAAAATAACTTAAAGAGATTAAGAACAGCATAATTGCTTTAATGAGATTTGTCATGCACTTGTAAAGAAAATCCGCAGATGGGATAAGATCTCGAATGAAGAATTCTATACTCACCGCCCCGAGCCTTCCCCAAGCTAACGCAGATTGAAATATCACTTCAACTGCATCCGGCATCTCTGCGGCTTCTACAAACAGATAACAATTCAGGATAAATGACTTGTTAAGATGAATGAAGTTTTTGAATAAAGGCAAGCAGAGAGATTTACATAAATGCTGAAGTAAAGTTTTCTATTTACATTTACATTAATCATTCATAACAGATATTGATATTGTAATCACAAAAGTAAATAAATATCACTATTTCAACACAATGGTTAAGTGTTACCATCATTCTTAAACAAGAATATCATGTTTCTTTTCTAACATGCAGATTTTCCATATGTGATAAATGGATGTAAAATGTAATATTTTATGCTGCACACACACTACATTTTTGTGAGTTGGATGACTAATATGTAAAAAGGTAAACTAAAGGAGTAAGTAAATTCACTTAAATTCTATATACCATCAATTTGTCCCATGTTCTTTTCAATTTCCTCGGCAAGCTCCACCGACAGAAGAAACTCCCGCTCAATCTCAGAGGAAACAGCATCTGGCACTTGAAACTCATTGCTGCTGCTAAAACAATTTCTGATACTGGGAGAAGCTTTACTGTTTACTTGAGATTTGACCTCATGAGATGGACTTCCTTCAATAGCAGAAGTTGCTTTAGTATGACAGATGTTCAAAGCGTGCTTCCAAACAGCAAGCAGTACTAACTGAACAGAGAATGCCTCCAACCATCTCCCACTGCCAATCTGAACAAGTTAAAAAAAGGTGTTTGCAGCAAATTGTTAATGTTAAACATCAGGGTTTTACACCAAATATAGCCGAATATGCGATAAAACATAACAGGGAACCAATTGAGGGAGAAAGGCAAACAAAAATAAATCCACGCGTCTCTAGCAACAATTAATTTCGAACACCTACGAAATAGTTGAGGCTATGGAAAAGAATATCAAACACTGTGGGGAGCAAAAGGATGCAATCATACCATGCATGTTGGCATAGGCCACCAATATTGAAGAGAGAGCACCACTTGCAGCATCAAAACAAAAAAAGAATCGTGTTCAAATGGACCCACAAAAAGGAAGAAATCCAAAAGTGAACTATCCAATTAAGGTGAATTCAAGCCAAAAGTAATGCTCTCCTGGCTCAGCAGTTCCAATGCATAATGATAAAGTTCAAATTAGACTGCTTTTATTCAGAATGAACATGTGATGTATGGGCAGCAGTTTATATGTATGTACGTATATATTTGTATATATTAGATATATATGTACTCATACTATACCAACGAACAGCTTATTATCTGACGGTTTTTTCATATCATCTTACCTCTTCTTTAACCAACTCACTCAAGACAGAAGCATATTGCTGCAATGATTTAATCCATGTCATGCAATCAGCTGGAGGCTTTTCAAAAGCATCCCCGATATCTGCAGATCCTTGTGAAGTTCCAGATGCCGGAGAGTCCTGACTTTCCATGCTTCCAACAGGGCAAAATTTATTTATTGGAGCACCAACTATTGGCACTGGGGCACTAAATCCACAACTTTTTTGACATTTCTCTGGTAAACAATCAGAGCTGTATCGTAAGCTTCGTGAGTCACCAATGCTTAATGAAGAGGATGGCATCTCCCCAGGCAGCCCAGAAACAATGACATAGTCCTGATCAACTAATTCTAGTGAATCGACAATTGTGGGATCTAAGCATGCGTAAAGGAAATGATTAGAAAGTTACTAAAATTAACACAATACGATGAATGCGAGAAGGTAACGGATATACCATGTTTGGCACCTTTTGAACAATCATTGTCTTGTTTCATATCTCCACTTAGTTGTCTGTAGGACTCATTTCCAAAACCAGATGTCTCAAATTTATTTGGGGAGAAAGACTTTGAAATTTGACCTAATTTCTGTGAGATAATACCAGAAGAATCTTTATCAGCTTCCAAATCAAATCCATAGGTGGACCTAACTGGACTTGAATTCCTGGGTGCCAGCAGGCTTCGATCTGGTTTGCAGGATACATCTTCTAAACGGAAAGGTATGCAGTGTTCGTGATAACTTGAAGGCCTTTTAGGAGTACATTCAGTTGATGAAATCTGGCTGCTCATGAAAACAGAAGATAAAAATCCTAGAATGGAAAATTCAAAAAGTTAATAATGAACTGTCCTTCAATCAGGCAAGATGTTTACCTTGATGAGTCATCCACTTTACTTTGTGAAAGAAATGGATGGTTGAAAAATTCTTCAAAAGTTAAGCGCTCAACTGGAATTACTCAATGCAATCAGTTAAGATCACAGTGCAATTTCAAGGTATTGATACATCATACAAGTTTCTAACACAGCTAACATGCAAAAACAGCCATGGTGGTGGGCGGAGAGGCATGGGGTGATCATTTGTCGGTTCTTTGTTTGAGGTCTCTCTTATTTTTATTTTCTATTTCAACTACCAAATGCAAACATGTCTGCCAAAAAAGAGCATTTAGAATTTAGTGCTTTATCGTGCATAATTCATCCTTTTATGAAGATGAATTAATATCCTTTTAACTGTTTAGTAAATGCATTTGAAAATGCTGCTGAAGTTTCTCGATCATCAAGCTTTGTTATAGCAATGCAAGATGCTGCCATCACATCCTATATAAGGGAGACAAAAAATGCTCTATCACATCATTCTACCCACCACAAGATAACCAACACAAGTAGTCAGAATACATGCATTATCAGGAAGGGAAAAAAAAGAACAGCCATGCATGAATTACAGGTCAAAGCTTCCCAATCATACTAACCGGTTCAGATTAACATAAATATTTTTCTGCATCTAATATAGGCTAAAAACCTCTGAATAAAACTGAAATTCCAGTATTCTTCCTGCAAGTTTACCCACAACTGATGCACTTACAGTAGTTTAGTGCTTGGATTAAGCTATCAAACCAATTATTGTCTTCTAGATGGAAATCAAGTGATAAATTAGAAAGCCACACGCAATTCATCACACAAATAGTCCAGTTTAGAGATATAACAGATAGAGAATCATATAGAGAAAAAAAAGAAAAAATATATATAAAGAATCAGATAGTGGATCTTTTTTTTTTTGAAAATTAATCATAGACAACTATTCTTTCTGTTGTAAGAAAATAAGCAGATAACTATTCTGAAAGATATAATACTCACAAAAGCACTGGTAATGCTAAATATGAATACCTGGATTGCGTCGTAGCAGTTTTTTGCACAAATCAATACAGTCCTGACTCAAATTGATATTCAAGGGGAAGGGCAGATCATTTGAATTTACTATATTATGCAGCAACTGTAAGAAAAGACAATCAATTTACCTACTTTATAAGGGAACTAGGCTTACTACCAAACTAAAGGAAGAACATTATACCTGTATTTGAGTGTTTCCAGTGAAAGGAGTCTTGCCTGTCACTAGCTGATATAAGATCGCACCAACACTCCAAAGATCTGCCTGTTATTTACATAGAAAATAGAAGACAAATTGTAAATACATCAACAATATCACTGACGATGGGATCTAGGGTTTCACCTTTGCATCATATTTTTGAAGCTGCATTATTTCTGGAGCCATGTATAGAGGTGATCCACATAATGTTTCAGCTAGACCAAGCGGTTGCAAAGACCTACCAAGATATCAATCTACCTTAACAACTTTATCTCAAATAACGCAGTGACGTAATGCTTACGAAAAAATTGGTCCTCAAAATTTAAGAGAAACGTGCTAGAAGCTGTATAGCTTCATAAGATGTCATATCATTCATACGAAAGCACATACATGCATACATACATATATATATATACATAAATATGTATATATATTGAAAGGTTGACTCTAGGAAAATATGAAACACAATCAAAACTTCTGACGGGAACCTCCTCCTCAATCCTGCCACAACAGAAACAGAGAGAGTTTTGGTAGATCAAACTCACCAAAAAAGGAGATAGTCGAGGAGGCTTCCAAATTAGGCAAAAGATAGCAACTTTGTTGACCACTTGGTAAACATAAGGACAAAGAAAATTTAAAAATAATATGAGAAAGCGTGGCAATCTCAAATGGGATTGAATTAGCAGGAAGCCTGCACAAAGACACTTGATAGGTCTAGCTGAAGAATCTCATTTTGAAGACTTACATGAATCGAGAACAAGAATTAAAATTCAAAATTGCAAATGAAGAGACAAAAGAAGAAAAGGAAAAAACAGAAAAAAAGGGAAAATGAAGATACAGAAATATCATATGCTTGGGAACTTTTCTATTTATTTAAAATTAAAACGCCCCTTTGGTTGGTTAATTTGATCAGTTTGTCAATGCTCAGCAAGTATGATAGTTCTAATGATGTTTTGCATGTATTTTGTGTGTATCTTACAGCCAAACCTCGCGAATTAACTTGGGTTATAGTGATAATTCTTACTATATTGACAACATCTTTTGGTGTAACTGGTTATTCCTTATCTTGGGACCAAATTAGATATTAGGTCCTAAAAATTGTCACAAGTGTGCTTGAAACTATTCCTGTAACAAAACCACTTGAGTATCGAAATCTGGATCAATGCCAGCAAAAACATCTTTGAACAAGATTCTAGCACAATGCTAAATGTGTTCGAAAAAGAAGAGCAAGGGTTCCAATGCACAAGACCTTGTAGCATTTATCAATGAGGCTCTATCAATTAGTATTACATAGAAGAAATCCATTATAAAAACATCCTAGATAAAGTCCATCTTATTGCGATAGAAATGAACAGAAACAAATAAGCTTTAGTTAATGTAATAAAGATACCAATCATTTGAGTCTCCAACAATTATTCTAATACTCACATATTTGATTTGGCCAATGAACAAATATGCAAGAATACGTTTCATACTTGTTTGAGTAATAGCAATGGAATTCCCCAATATCATGCTAAGAAATAATAGCTAGGATTACCAAAAGAAGATACAATATGGTTGATGAGAAATAAAAAGGAATACTGCAAATTCACGTTGCTGAAGTTAAAGCAGCTACTTTCAAAGTAACAGAACGAAAAGCAATAACTGGAGTGGGAGAGCCAAGAGTCGAAAAGAGGATTCCTCACTTCTTTCTCTCATTCAAAACTGTACATGAGACTCCTATTTCGCACGATTCCTAAGTGATAAAAGAGTTCTTTCTTTCTTTCCTTCCTAAATTTAGACACCAATAAAATACCCAAATAAGGTAGTTGCATGAACCCCAAGCTGCACGAAGTTCCACTTGCAAGACCAGCCCCACATTGGTAGGGGTAGATGCAACAAGAGTAGGTGCCTTCGCCAGTCACATGCAACAAACCTAGCCTCCTAAAGACCACCAATGTAACATCTCATAATTCAAATGTAAAAATATTGTCCGCTTTAGCTTTAGGGAACTACATGACTTGAAAGCACTTCCTAGAAAATCACCCATCTCAGTACTACTCAACCTCAAGCACGCTTAACTATGGAGTTTCTCATTATTAGCCTCACAATTTTTTCCCAAAAGGCACATCTATCATTTGAGATCATGTTATCTACTTATACAGTTCAGGATCTCCCCCCTTTTGATGTGGGGTGATTCATTTCTGTGCTCCTCTCACCACTATTTATCAGCCTAGAAGCTTACCAAAAAGCTGCATATTGCTAGGTCATTGCATACGTTGGATATCGAGATGCCTCCTTGGTTGTTTATAGTGCTATTTCCTACTTCTTTATCTTGTGAAAATCCCAGTCATCATCTGAATTCCATGATTAGTTATTGTGATTCTTCTTTGGATAATTTAGAATGACCAAAACTGTCTTCACCACCAAACCCTTTGCTTTCTAAAGTGGCTGCCTTGGGGATTTGGCAATGGGTTCATGAGTTCACGTCAATTTCACCCTTAGCCACTTTTGGTACACACTGGGCTACTAGTGCTGCATTTTTGGGATCTTATGACCCTACACCATTGTTCATTTGGAGCTCCCACCCCCTTGTTAGCTGAAGATGAACTTTGTTCGGTCTTTTTGAGCTAGTTGTGATGCCCGTGGCTGAAGAGTGTGAAGAGTGATCGCCGGGTAATGTCCCAAGAGAAACGAAACTATCGAAATCCCAAAGTTTCCTAATAAAGGGAACATGAATAATTAGAAAGTATGCTAACTCTAGTCAATCCTCCCAATCTTTCAAAACAAAGAGAAGTAAACAACTTCTCCAAGAGTCAAGGGTCGAAAAGCAACAAGATCCCTGAGTAAGTTCCTAGCTGAAAATGAAGCAAAAATCTCTAACTCACAAGGATCATGATCTTATCTACTCACTTTATATGGTTGAGGGTGGTCTCAAAAAGTGACAGTTGTGCTGGCTAAGGAAGTTGTTGCAAACTCATTCAAACAAAAACTGCTATATATAATCAAGGTCTGTGACAAAAAAAAAAAAGAATAAGAGGAACCTAGTAGTACGCTCCTAGTACACATGAAACCATTGGGGTGACTATGATGCATCTCATCACAATCTACTGAGTTGACCTTAAAATCTTCCTGAGTCTCGCTTGCTTCTTCCTCGTAATCGAATTTTGTTTGGCTCCATCCTCGGCCTCTTCAACTCTTCTTCTAGCTAAGTGCCAATAAAGAGTGCTTTCTGGCTACAATAATCCATGAAATGTTCTGTTTTATCACATAGAAAGCACATGACACCATCATTCTTGACAAAGAGTTCAAATAACAACCTTCTTCCCCTTATTTTGAAGTAGCAACACAACTCCTAGGTCCAAAGGTTTTCCTAGCAGTACATAGGCAATGTTCATAGAGAAAATATCGCATCAGATCCTCTCAGAGTAAGTTCCTAATTGAATAAAAAACAAAACATCTCTGACTCACGAGGATCATGGCCTTATCTTCTCATGCTAGTCTATATGGTTGGGGATGAATCTCAGCAGTGAAGCTCATGTGGGCTAAGGTGATTGCCACCACATTCAAACATCTAACACTATCTACAATCAACTAGCAAGTTTTGTGACCAAACTTGAAACACGTGTAGAACCTAGCAATACGTTTCTAGTCTAGGTCAACCTTTTGGCTGGCTATGACACATATCAACATATTCAACTAAACTGACCCTAAATCTTCCTCAACATCGCTTGCGTTTTCCTTGAAGGGATCAACCAAATTTACTTTAACTTGATCCTCAACCTCTTCTTTAGCCCCTTCTTCTAGCTGCGTGTCAATAAAGAGTGCTTTCTGGGAACACTAATTATATAGTAACCTATCTTGCCACATAGAAAGCATGTGACACCATTGGTCTTGGAAGATGTACTTCAAATAACAGATGTCTTACGCTTATTTTTGGTAGATGTAGTATTATCACTCCTAGGTCCAGACATGGAGGGAGCCTAGCCGACCATTTATGAAGTGCCTCTGATGCTAGGTCTAAACCTCCTAATAGATGAGGCCTTTAGGAATGACTCCAAAATCAACATCACACTAAATGGCCACCTCCACAGATAAGTCAAAAGAGTCATCATCTCTCCATAAATATCAAAGCAAATACCTGATCTAAATCTTGAAATTATATAACGAGCATCTTCATGAACGTCGCATCTATCCAGTAATTCGTTAAAATGGCTTGGGTATTTTGGAACACTTGAAGAACCTTACTTGTGGGCTAGCTCATTTATGAGCTTATCGTGAAACTAACTAAGAGATACTTGCACTTAATTATTTTTTTATCTCCTCCCAACTAGGGTGGCTGCCCAATTCCCCAATCTTGCCTATTTAAGTTCACTCAGTAAGTCTCTTAGCATGTCTAGCCAATTTCATTTTGGTAAATTGAATGCAGTTTCCATCAGACATTGGCTACCAATCAAAAAACTAGTCTATGACCATTATCCAATTATAAAACACCTTGGAATTAAAGGGAGCATCAAATCATGACAAAACTATCTTCACCATATAGGGGGAGATCATCATCATAAGATCATACTTTGGACACGTGTTAAACCACATCTTGTTTTTGGCGTTTAAGGTAATCAATCTCGCACTCAAAGTTTTGAGGTACAGGTTCCCGATGATATGACTATCATGGAGAAAGCATTTGTTGAGACCAACTAAAGTTCATGAACCCTAAACGGAATGTCTTAGTAAATAGGGAGTCGACATCTTGAGTTTGATCAAGGATGTGTCCCAGCTATACGTTCCATAGGCCTATTATGTTGCCTTGGTAAAGTATAATCATAATCCTCTCCGCAGTAATAGTAGGCATCATCCTCACAGTGTGTTGCCTTTATTTTGAGAAAATAATAGAACATTTTTTTGTCTAAAAAAATAAACCTCTCCTTTATAGTAGTAGGCATCATCCTCACAGTGTGTTGCTTTTATTTTAAGGAAACAATAGGACACTTTCTTTAGTCTAAAGAAAAAATCGCGCCCTGAAATTGGTTGATAAGGTGCACCAAAAAGCCTAGAATCCATAGGGCAGTAACAGTCAAAGCAACAACAAAAAGGCACGATTCTACTAGATGACGAGCTAAAGCAAAAGGCATGGAACTACTCTATCAAAAAATTTCTAAAAAAAGGAGAAATCTCCAACACTAATGTCTAAGGAAGAGGCTTGCACATATTAACCTTCACACAAACCCTAGCAAAACTTCCTTGTTCATGCTTAGAGGTAAATGAATGTTCCACAATGGTTTCTCAGCTACAGGTGCAATCCTAGCCAAACTCTCAAACTTACAAAACTCAAATGGGAGATAGGGAAGAAAACCAAGTGGGAACCTTGGAAATGGACAAAAGGGTTAGAATAAAAGGAAGGAATCCACAAGCCAAGGAATTGACCGATAATACCTTTACAGCTACCGTGCCAAATGACATCTTTGTCCTCAAAGTTGAATGTAAACAAATAGAAGCTCATGCTAAGTTCAATGATACGAACGCCAACATAGGCTCCTCACCTTTTTGAAATTTCCCACCCAACAAACTCCAATAGGAGAACCCAACCAAATATGTGACCAATCAAAGATTGCTTGGTGTGTACTATATCAACATTAAAATAAAATGGAGACAAAATTAAGCTTCCAGTGACTTCAACATTGGTATCTTACACTAACTCACCAAGAATGTACATAAACAAGCTGTAACACCTGAACTCAAAGCATTAGCATATTGCTGTGAAATGGGGGTATTAAACAATGATCGAGGTGACCTCTTGAAAACGTTTGTCACCATCCATCATACCACTAACAAAAGAGGATAGATGATCATTCGATCAATTATGAAGAAGCATATTAGAGTATTGTTGTTCCACATTTGTTCATGTAGTTGGATCAGCCATTTGAATGCCACTAGAAAGAGCAATTTCCCCGCCCGTGTACAGCTCCATACAGTAACAAAGCTTCCACCGCAGCTTATGTGGTTGCCATTTCTACCATTCCCACTCTTTGGATCAGGGGAACAACGAGTGCCCTCAACCAACAAGCCATCATTTTGCTCCAATCATGGAGCTAAAAAGAAGACAAAAGCCTGATCAATCCAACCAAAACAACTAAGCATCTCTAATGGATCGCATAGTTTTGCGCATAGGCCTCCCTAAAATGAAGCTCAACTTCTATTGGAAATCGTCTAAATCGAGAAACCTCCACCATGATTTCAGCATCCTTCCCCCTCTACCAATCCTTCCAATCTCTTCGTCTCCTTAGTTGACTACTCTCCATCTCACTTCTAGGTAATGTTTTGTGGAAGCTTGGCTTTCAACTTTGGAAGAGAGAATAAGAAGATATGGGGAAAATGTAGTAAAGTAGAAAGCCTATTCTCCTCAAGCTAGTCATCTCAAGGATCTGCTTTTCTTTGGATTAATTTTTCAAAAACCAATTTCAATCGAGCATATATCGTTTCACATGATAAAAGTTGCACGAAGAGTCATAACACTTAAATTGTTATAAAGAGGATAACCTAAAATTAAAGAAAATACAAATCTATAGAAGACTCTCTAAACATCAAAAACAAAAGAACAGAAAGAAAGGGAGAGCATGGTAAGTTAATTTAGAAGAAGCCCAAAAGTGCACTTACAATTGATAAGTAATAATTTTGAAACATTTAAACAAGAATTACCAAACCAACTTCAATAACATTCGAGGTCAACTTAGTAGAATAGTATTAAAATGTTTAATCACAAATAAACTCCAATATGAACATTGAAATAGCTTCTTACCTTGCAAAGCCAAAATCTGCAATTTTTAGCACAGAATTGTCATCAGTTGTCGAGAGAAGTAGATTCTGGCACACAAAAATAGAAGCAAAAACAATGTGGGAAACTTATTGCCAAATGTGAATTCAAGCATGATATACTTCCCAATGGCACCACATGGAAATTTATAAATAATTTAAGTTACATAAAGTGAACAAAAAAAGCATAGCTGCATAGAAAAGATTCAAGAAATTTTTTATAAGGCTTACAAAAGGGAAAAAATGCACAGGCATAAAAAGATTCAAGAAATATTTAACAGGGCTTACAAAAGAAAAAAATGCATTGGCACAAAGGAGTCGTTCATATTAAGTTATGGAGACAGGCAATCAAAGATCTAGATGATTCCAGATCTACAAATGAAGCGAAGATAATGAGGCAACCATAGTAACTAATGAAGAAGGGAAACCCAAAACCTTGAATTAACTAAGTGTTTGGAATAGCAAATTAGTGAAGAAGACAATATTTTTGTGTGGCCTAATAGAGATCCATCATCCACTTGCTAGTGTGGACTTAAACTGGGGCAACCATAAATGTTCTTGTACTTCACATCCTTTATGTTCCTCAACATCTCGTCCCCTTCAGCAATTATGTTTCACTATCCCAGCCTCTTCCTACTATGCTAGAACATGTTATGCTGGATGACATGTCTAGCCAAATTATATTGAGGTGGGTGCTCCATCATACAATCCATTGTTGCTCTGTAGCATTCTTTGCTGATCCAATTTGTGCTCACTCATCCATACACATTTTTATCTTGATACCATAAGACTATCTATAGGTCCAACCTCTAACATAACCTTGCTTTTGCCTATAGTGAAGTGTCTATACATAACTTCTGCATTTGTGATGGATCCTACAATTGCTGAATTACAGTCCTTGCAATGCTATTAATTGTAATAAATTTAGGTCAAGCATAGTTTAGCATTTGGTACTAAACCTAGCTCTTCTGGCTATATATCTAAATCATGACGCAGAGACTCAGCGTAATTTTTTAATAAAATAAATCTTGTAGTTTGACCAAGTTGAACAAAGATAGATAAGAAAAATTGTTGACTATTAGAGATGAAGATATGAGGATAATCAACATAAAAATATAATGAAGCAAACCTGTGGCTTCAAATCTCGATGGATCAGATTGTTTTCACGAAGAACTTGCAAGCCATTAGCTGTGCAAAATGAAGAATATATGCTTGTCACTAATGCATAATGAGATGGAGTGTTACATAAATAGGAATCTCAAGAATTAATAGTTAAAAATAGAAACTTCAATTTAAAGGCCAAAAATACCTAGTTGTTGCATAAAGTACTTTGCAGTTGCTTCTGGAACCCTTCCATGGTTTTGTATATACAGTGATAGGTCACCACCTTTGCAGTATTCTAATATGAGATAAACTCTCCTAGACGCCTGAAATGATAAGCCATGCCAAACTCTTAGATGTAAAAGAATGCACCAAAAAATGTTATATAACTACAGCATCGCTGAAAACCTTCTTCGGAAGAACAAACTTAATTTTCGAAAGGAATGCAACAACAATAGAAGGCCCACACAATTCAAGCAAACAAATTTATTGTTTCTCATTAAACCAAAACATTTTTCTGAACATAACATATATATGTTTCTTAGTTACTTTAGATATTTTCCCCTTTATTCATTTATTTTTAAAAGAATCAAAAGCTTCTAAGCAAGTCTTATTTAGCTTTTTCTTCATATCATGTACCACCTCCATAAACTCAAAACTATCCACAATTAATGTTTTGTTCTGGTAATATCATTATTGATGAAATTATTTCTCTATATTTTTTCCTTATCTATTATGTCAAAAGTTAATGGCCTACAAGTTCTTCGTAATGCAAAGACAACATAACACATTCCTCTGTTCTTCAATATAATATGAAATAACACACCTGCGAGGCACATTATCAAGTGATTCTACTAGCAGATATCATATTCAAAGCAAGAGCTTCTGTTGCTTCCAAACTTGAATCCTAAATTAAACATGCGTCAGGTCAACAGCTTACTCTACAGTTATGTGTATGCAGCATATGCTGCATTTCACATCACAAGGGACCAGAGATCACTCGAAACTCTGGAATTCAATACCCACTAGAAACTAAAAACCCACCAAATTTGTGCCACTTTGCGCAGAAACCAAAAAAGGATCAAAATTTTTTAAGGAATCAAAATATCACAGGAAATAAACAACAATAACAATCAAGCCATTATCTCATTAAGTAGGGTCGGCTACATGAATCTTTTATTTACATTACACTCCATCAAATAACAACTCTTCATTTAACTCTTAGCATACAAGGTCATTCCTTATAGCTTCTTGCATATCTTTTTTGTTCTCTCTATTCCTTTTTTAACATGGATTAAATTTAATAATCTAACTCATTTTATTGGAGCTTTTATCGACCTGTGAAATACATAAATCTCCAAACATCTAAGTTACTCACTCCAATATTATCATGGATATATTTTTTTCTCATCTCATCTTTTTACATACATCTACCCCTCCACCTTATTATTCCCATCTTTACAATACTTATTTATATATTTCCGTTATGTATGCCAACATTCAGCGCTATATAATATCATTGGTCTTACTACTGCCTTATAAATTCTACCTTTGAAAACATCACAGGAACCTAAAATTCAAAAAATCACAATCAAAGTAAGATAAGAAGCAGACCTCAATGATTTCGTGCAATGCAATGATGTTCGGGTGCTTGATGCGCTTGAGAATGACGATTTCAGAGAGCAGACTTTCCTGCAACTTCTTGCTGAGCTTCTCCATCACGATCTCCTTCACCGCAACCTCCACGCCGTGCACGCGGTGCCGCGCCAGCCACACAACCGAGAAGGATCCCGCGCCTATCTGGCGGCCGAACATGTAGTCCCCCACAACCCTCCCTCCCCTGTAACCACCGGTACCGCCGCCGCTGCTTGCCATCGCAGAACCCTAGACCCGCACTGCCAGAGGACGACAAATCGCAGGAAGAAGACTTACTGCTGCTTTACCCCCTTCCCTTTGGGTCAGACGACGACCGGAGAAGGAAAAAAGGGGCCAGAGGGAGGAATCCCGGATTTACTTCCTGATGTGAGCTCGAATCCACTGTTAAGGGGGAGAAAAGATCGAGCTTTGCTTCGAATACGCGCCGGAGCCGCCGCATGGCATGTTCCACGTTGCTGCCTTGCGGTTGCGGGTTAGAAATATCTTGAGGGCGAGATATCGGGGATTTCATCATCCGGAGATCGAAGGCGTTCGGTTTGATGTTATTTGGAGGGAAATTACTAAAATAGCTGCGTGCAGCACAAGATGACTAAAAAAATAAAAAAAATTAATTAAAGTTTTTTTTATTTAAAATAATAATTAAAAATATTTTATATCCCATTCTTAAAGCTTAATTTTGCTCGGAGATCGAAAATAACTCGAAAAATTAATTTTAAATCAAATAAAGTTCGACTCAACTATTCAAATAATAAATATTTTTATACATAAAATTTAACTAAAATACTAAAATTGATAATAGATCAACCAAATCTAATTCAGATCAAATTCTTCTGTACATTTTTTTGATCGAATCAAGATTGAATCACTAACAGTCTACTCATTCTTCATAAAATTTAACATTATGTCACACCGGATTATTTTTATTTTTAATTAATTAATTAATTTTATTATACGTTCAACGTAAGTTTTAACTAAATTATTTTATTTCTCACCTACAATATCATAAAAAAAATTAAATTACTTTTTTTCTTTAACTAAACCAATATTTATTTCTATATAATATTTAAAAATAATAATTATTTAATTTGGTGATATATTCAGATAAATTATAAAAAATTATAAAACTGACACTTTAAATCAACATTTTGATGCCACTTAAAATTAGATGCCATCTAAATACTACTCTAATTATAAGCGAAAAAATTAAGATTAAATTAATTTTTTGTTTTTTTTAATAAAATAATATTAAATTAAATAAAAAAATATTTTAAAGATGTTATTTAAATAAGATATCTATGAATAACATTAAACAAAATATATTTTTGATCTTTTAATATAATAATATTAAACTAAATGAATAATATATATTAATATTAAATAATACTGAACCAAATATTCTATCAAAAATATTGAGTGTTTAGCTTAATAATATATTTAAATAATATTATAAAAATTATTCCTCTGACATAATTTTTATATATTACTCAAAATAGAGTGACACATATGTCACTTTAATTGTAATAAATAGAAATGTGATTGAGCTGATTTTTTATTATCATATTTTTATAATAACACTGAATAAAATAAATAATAATTTAAAAATAATATTAATAATTTTTTTAAAACAACATTAATAACATAAAATATAGAAAAAAGCATTATACTAACTGCCACACAAGAGTAATATTATATATTAATGGACTATACAAAATTTTTTATGTTATTTAACTAATTTAAAATAATTTATATATTACTAATACACCTTATAATTCTGCTGTCCTTAAAATACTGTAAAATTTAATAAAAATTTTAAAATTAATCTATTCTTATTTCTTACTTTTTTCTCTAAAAATTTAAATAATAAAAAATATTAATATTTTTAAAAAAAATTAGAAATTAAATATTAAAAATACCTTACAATATAATATAAAAATTTAATACTCATATCTTAATTAAAATAAAAAAAAAATTTACAATTTGAGAACTAAAATTTAAAATTTTTTAAAAATTAAAATTTAATTCGCAACACCCTTTCTGACCTCATCCCAAGTGCAATTTACGTGAAAAAAAAATTAATCTGTTTTTGAAATTATCAAATAATTGAAAATTTTTGCGTTTCTTTTTACTTCATGTCTATGGATTTTACAAAAAAAAAATAACTAATTATTCACTGTAGATCTTCTTTAATATTAAAGAGTTTTAGGCTTTAAGTTCACATTATTTATAATTTTAATTGGAATGAAAGTACGTATGGTGTTTAAAAAAAACTAAAAAAAAATTAATTACTTATTTAACATTTTTAAGTTATTTACATTCTCATTTTTATTATGATAAATTATTTTTAAAACTTAAATATCTACTATGATAGTATTTATTGAAGAATATGAATCTAATTTTTTAATGAAATCTATGTTTTAAATACGTATATGCCCTCATTTATTCAGGGTTTTTTTCTTCAATAAGAGAAAATATTTAATAAAAAAAATATTTTTATATTAAAAATATATGTAAAATATGAAATAAAGTTAATTCTAATATTCATATTTGTGTTGGTATTGTAAAATAAAATTAATTTTTAATAATTAAAATTTGTATTAAATTAAAAAAAATGTCTTGATTTCGAACGAATTAAGGTTTGTTAATATGGATCGAAGATCGAAAATCGATTCGAAAATTGAATCGATTTTTAGATCGAATCAAAATCGAGTCAATCTAAATGAGCCGACTAATGAGCCGACTAAATGAAGCCAAAAGTTTCAGACTTCGGTAATAACTTTTACTAGCCGATTTTGAGCCGGAAGGTTCGGCTCGATCCAGCTTTGAAATCAGCTCGAATTAAAATACATTTTATATTATAATACATATTATATAATATATATATATACTATATATTATGATAAACTAAGTCGGATCGCCAGCCGGATCGAGTTGAGCTTATCCAGCTTGAAATCGGCTCAAAAAAAATGAGATTTGATACATTTTCGAGCTGGCTCGAAATGAATCGAATATCGGGCTCGAGTCGATTGAATCGAGAGCGGCTCGAAGTTAACCGAATCGGCTTGAGGTCCATTTCGAGTCGATCGAAATATGTGATCACATCCGATTTCGAGCTGGTATTGGCTCGGTCAAAATCGGATCGTAAAACCCTAAAATACTTGATATTTTAATGAATCCTCCAGAATATTGACTATGCCGTTTGATATATTTCCTCGCTAATAATGATTAAAACTAAAAGAAAAAAAAAAATAAATGTATATTTGAACACAATAAAAATAATGAATCATTATACAATTCTAATGAAAAAATTTTTCCTCCCTTATTACATACACACATATATCTAATACTTAAATGCATATAAGTAATTTAAATTCATTTATTTTTAAGGAGATAAAGTGCATTTTGTTTGCCACGTTAAAATTAATATTATAAATTTTATTTGGCATTATTAAACATTTTAATTATATATTTTTTCTCTCATAAATATATATATAAATAAAAAATAATTTTATTTATATCCTATATTATATATATATATATATTAAAATTAATAACTAATTTATATTATATTTTATAAAAATAAATAACTATTTTGTATGTTATTTTTTTGAAAAATATTTTTTTAATCTAAATTTAATTTTTAAAATCTTATTAAAATTAACACTTAGCAACATAAGTAAATACTCCCGATTCTAATATGATAAAAAACATTACTACATATAAAGTATGATATATTATAATATAATTTTGCTAATATCATTTATTACTATTCTTTTCTACTATTTTCCGATGGCCAGTTCTTCATATGTACGGCTCTGTATCAAAAATTGGATCCATGACCCTGATACTTGATCCCAGTTCTGATCGAATTAACACTCCCCAAAATCGATTCCTTTTTTTGACTCGTCCAATCTCGCCCTGTTACTGACCCGAATCTAATTTACCAATAAACTGATCGGATATAGCATCACCATTAACCTGACCCGTTTAAAATTCGCAATCTATATCTAATACTTGTAGTACATACTAGAGAATTACATTGTTGGCTAATAAACTTTTTTATTGACAGGCTCAGTAAAAAAGTGTCATTATAATTAATAATAAAAAATTCTCACACATTATAATTAATAAAGAATTTTAATTTATAAAGTGACTCCACAGTTTAATTTCACAAATAATAATGTTATATAATTCATTATAAATAAACTTAAATTTCTTATATTAAAATATTCAATATATTCTCATTAAAAATATAACATCTTCTTACTTCTATTTTTTTTCAAAACAATTTAATATATATTTTTAAATTTGATTATAAAAATTACTTAAAATAACTAATTTTTATTGTACGAATAGATTTAAATCCGAAAATCCGATTCTGAAACCGATCCCCGATTCCCGAACACGATGAGGAATATGGCATCGCAACCATAATCTGATTCGCATATATATGAATTTTGGATTCGGCGTCAGAGTTAATCTTGATCCGAACCCGATCCGAATCCGATCCCGTTTGACATGCCACCTATACATATGCACATATCGCATTCATTGTTTCTTCGAAAAAAATATTTTTATTTACTTTTTTTAAGCTGTAAAGAAAAAGAATTAATCACTGGTAGACAGCTGTGCGGTCCCCAAAGTCTTCCAAGACCAATGGCTATAGTTCATTATTGGGACGTCCTTTTTCATAATTGGGATAAGTTTTTTTATGTTTTCGTTCGGATATGATAATCACTTATCATTTAAGAGACTTTGTCGTCATTAAAATTTAAGAAAAAATAATTTTATGAAGCAATAGCAGCTTTAAGTTCGCCATAAATTATTAACCTTATTTATCCAAATTAAATCCTTTTTATTTAATATATTTAACTAATTAATTCTTTTAATTATAGGCAATTATATATAAATAATTCCTTTTAGATTAATTTAAAATACTTTTATATATGTTATAATAGATTTAGTATTATTTAATTAAATAGTTAAATATTTTTTTAACTTTTTAAAATTAATTAAATAATTATAAATTATTAAAAAAATTATTTTTTTATTAATATTCCTTAAATTAAATTTGTTTGTTTCACTATCAATGTGGTTGAGATTACTTCCTAGTTACCAGGCCCTGTCCAACTGAATTCGGGTTCGGTCGGATTTGATTTCGATTCAGATTCCACATCTAATCATAATAACATCATTCGATATCGGGGTTATATATCGGATTGATGTTCATGATCCCGAAATCTATAATTCTCTCGGATCGGAATCGAATCAGTTCGGAACTCAAAGTTATTCTTCAGCGCATTTAATTCATTTACAATATAAAAAGTAGTTAATTTTTAAGTTTAATTTTTTTCATAATCAATTATTTAAAATAATGTTAAATATTTTAATTGGAAAAAAAGAAAGAATTTATATTTTTTAGTGAAATTAATTAAATATTTTTAGTATAAAAAATTAGTAATTTGATAAAATTGAGTTACTTTAAAACTCTTATAATTTTTAATAATAGGCTATAAGATATGTAACGAGTTACAAATACATTGAAAGCGTGATTACGCCCCATTTATATACTTTTAAGTTACATATAAGGTAAATATTCACTATAAACATAGTTATTTTCTTACTAATATATGAAGTATGTTTTTAATTTTATGTAGGAAACATTTTAAAATGAATTATTTAGAAAAGATTTTTTTCTTTACATAAATATATATAATATAATTTCATTAATATTTATAAAAATTAAATAATAATTTATTGCAACAAAAAACTATAATAATTATAGTATAATGTTAATATGTAGTTAAAAAAAAATCTTCATATGATAAGATCTCTTGCAAATTATTGGGAAATTGATATGAAGACAACTTCCTATATAATTTCAATTCTATAATTTTTATTCAGTAATTTTCAAAAGAAATCTTAATTAAAATACTTAAATTTGGATTTAATATTTTATTTTTGAAAATTTTATTAGTATAATGAGATAATAGATTTTCTTTTTCAAAATTATAAAATTTTGAGTTATTCAGTTTATGGATTGAAATTTTAGTATTTCATGCTTTTTGTATTACTTTTTAATATGAAAATTTAAAAAAAATAAAAATTTATATCCTATATAACAAATTCTGAACCCATCTACCAACTTTGTATTTTATAATATAAGGTACGAAGATGAAATTTTAAAATAATAATTTTCAAAAATGCCGAAGCCACGAGTTACATTGTTTTATCAATCGTATTCTTTAGTTGAACCGATTAGAGCAAATAGTTGGATCAGAACAATCGAATTGCAATTTGGCTCGATTGAATCACATTTTGGGAACTCAATGGAGAAGCAATTTTTTCCTTAAAAGAATTTTTCAATTTATCAAAGAATTTTGAGATAGCTTCGATTAGCCAAGACCCAATAATGTTAAAATTCTAAAATGAGTATTTTTAACTAAAGCTCAAAGATCTAAAATTTATTTAAATTAATAAGCACCGAGGTTTTTTTGAAGTGTTGCTTAATTTGGACTCTAACTGTCCGGGTTATTCTCACTCCGTATTTATTTGTTTACAGCCCTTGGTTTTTAGGTTTTAAAATTTCAAATGGTATAAAAAAAAATTTTTAAAAAATGAATGGATTCAGAAAATAAATTAAGTGATGTAAAATATAAGGGAATCTCCAATACAATCTAATTTTTCCTTGTGACAAAAACGTCACGCTCAGTGGCTTTTGTGTGGCAAGGCTCGATTTCTTCCTCCTTCCCCTTTCCTCCCTCCCTTCCCTCCTTTCCCTCCCTTCCTCTTCCCTTCCCAATACATAGTTTCTGCGGTTTGCCTGCTCGCTTATTCTGCGGCTTAATTGTTACGAGAATAGACAAGCGATCACATATCCACAAGTTCTAACCCTCTGCGTCGAGCTCTAATCCACCCACTGCCAATTCTCGCAATTCAGTAATTTATTTAATTTTCCCTCCTTTCAAAAGCGAGAATTGAAGGAACAGGGGTTTTGATGTCTTCAGTTCTTCTTTGCGCAAAATTGGCGGTGGGTTTTTTTCCTTTGCTTACAATATGTTCTTTTTCTGTGTTTAGTCAACATGAAGCATAGGAGTTGCCTGTTTTAGGGTGATTAATGGAGAGATGGGCCTTTCGTGCCAGTGCCAGAGTCAGAGCAATGCTGGCGGAGGAATCCTTTGATTACCGGACTCCCGGAGATGAAGTCCATCGGCGGAATTTTCATCTGGCCTTCCACCTCGGTTCGATGATCCAGCCCTGTTTGCCGTCGGTAAAACTGCGCTCAGGTCCTTTCTTTCTTCCTGTGCTTTATTTTCTCTTTGATTGACTTATTTGGGTTTGATCTGGGTTTAAGCTGTTTATACCTGCGCCAATTTGCCTGTGTTTTTTAATAGGGGAAGCGAGAGTAGTATAAATTGCCTCATGCCTTAGGAATTTTTTTTAATGTCTTTCCATGCCTTGAATGATTTTTTTAACGAACGAGTAGCATCTTCCAATTTCTTGTATATTTTTCTCCTTGCTTCCTGTTTAGAAGATCATATTTTGGTATGGAGGAAACCGCTTTTTTCAGAAGATAGGATGTAGTTTAATTGCCAGGGGTACTTAACTTCACTTGCCACCATACCTAACTTCTGCTTACCTGCATCCTTTTGTGTCTTTCCCTTGAGGTTTAAATGACTCTATGAGAAGTACTTGGTTGCCCTTCATTTTTTATATCGCCGGCTTTTTAGTTATTAACTTGCTTTAAAAAACCGATTTGGGTATTAGAACTTAGGTTAATATCAATTCCAGGAATTTGGGGTTTACGTATTGGAATGGGGGTTTTGTAATTCCCCCAAGTTAAACCAATACAATCTATACAAATCCCAAACATGATTTCCCTTAAGGATATAACCCGATTTGTGCGGGTAATTTTTTTCTGAAATAAAAAAAGTAGAAGGGCATTCTATGTTATATGGTGGATTGGTTATTGGGCAGATTAATGTTTTGTTCAATTAATAGTTCTTTTTCCTTTTTTTCTTAGAGAAATTATGCCAGGTTACTATCAATCAATTTTTGAGGGGAAAAAAAGAATAGGTTTGGAAACTTTCTTCTAAAGAATATACTGCCTTTTTCATGGTTTTTTTGCCACTTCTTTTCTTTAGTAAAAGACAATTTTTCCCTTTCTTTTTTTTTTTTTACATTTGTTTTTATGAATGTATCTTGCTAATTTCTTAGAATTCAAAATGAAATATTTAAGGGTGTAATTTACATTCTAGATTGGCAGCTTGAAATTCTCTTCTTTATGTCATTAATGTTTCTCTTTTATTGCATATACATCTCTTACCTCTAATTCAGAGAAACCTGTTTTTAAGCTTTTGATCCTTATACTTGTCAAGGATGCCAGTCCTGTTTGGAAATAATAGGCCTTCTTTTTGAAGAAAAGGTAAAACAAACGAATTATGGATCCTTGTAACTATATTAATAATTATATACTATTACCATTGTCTTACATGCTACTTTAATTTTTTGATTTGTAGGGTTTTTTAATATGAATTAATATATCATTAGGGGACTAATTATTTCATCTTAGAGCTTTGGAAATGGGAATGTTTTTTTTGAAGGATTACACCTGTTGTACAGTTTTTATGATTCTTGTGTGTAGCTCTTTAATTATGCAATTAATGTGTTCAAAGAGCACACTCTTAGTTATGTTCGAAGAGTAAACTAACTCTTTATTGCCCTGGGTTATTTTATCTCAGAAGCTCAAACTTTAATTAATATTTTTATCTTCTATTCCTAGAAGACTTAATACCTGTGGTTTTTTTGCACTTTGCCATACGTGCATATGCAAAATTGAGGCCTTATGGAAAGTTTTCCTATCATTCTTTATTATGTAGCGAAATTGGGAAACTTACATTAATTTAAGTTTATTTGAATTGAACAATTCTTGTATAGACTAAAAATGGTTCAATTGGCTTTTTTTTAGCTCCTTCGAATTTGGAACTTTTCTTCCTTTCACTTAAAATGAAAGTAGTAAACTACTGTCAATGGCTTTTTAGCATCTTCCGAATTTTGATTTCTTTCCTTCCTTTAAATGAAAGTAGTAAACTACTAACCTGCTATTAATGTTAATAGCATTTTTTCGAAATGCCTAATTTAAATATGAAGTCTCCAGTGGTTGATGCCACATATCATTAATGGTAATTCCCTTGGTGATAGACTTTTGTTCAAAGAAAAAAATGACCATTCTAATACATTCCTTACTGTGGGTTGTTTTGATTTTCCAATTTCATATTATCTTGTAGTATTTGTATCCTATTCTGCTTCAAACTATAGAACCTTTACTAATGGAATTTATAACTCAAAACTTTAAATGTTTATTCCAGTACATTGATCCTTAATTTATAATTTTTTTCTGACAGAACATTCGTAGAGATTGGCAGGTTATGTTTGCAACCACAAGGGCGAAAGCTACACGTGAGAAAATGCGAAGGGACCATGAGTCCAATGACAGCATGTTGGGATAACACTATGCCCATTCGGGGTGGATGTTTAGAAATTATAACTTTTTTCTAATTTAAGAGTTGGAATTGTCTATTGTCCAGGTTTTTTCTGAGTTATCTTCCCATTCCTGGGACCATGGCAAGCCCTCCCAAAAAAAATAACCGAATAAAATTTGTTGTTTCTTGGTGAGGCTTATTCCGTCTTTTTTGGAACAGTTATAACTGCTCCCCTGTGAAGCTTCTGGAGCTCAAAGAAATTCCAGAAAGAAAAGCACTAAAAAAGCCCAACCGTAGAAAAATTCTTAAAGGTAAAGCATCATGAATAATTTTTTAGCGTGTCATATTTGGTTAGGATATGAAACCAGGTGTTAATTTTCATTGACGTAATCAGCACGAGTTTATGGAATAATAGAGGTAACTTATTCCGCTTTGATTTTAAATAGAATTAGTGTAATTTTGAAATATTTCCTGAGAAGGTCCCATCCCCTTTGGTTTCGGGTGGCCCAAAGAGGGATAGGACGGGCAAGATCTAGCTTTTAATTAAGGAGTGCAATTGCAACCCTAAATCCTCCATATTTTTTTATATAAAAATTCTATAAATTTATTATATATAAATATAATTAATATTAAGACCTTGAGAAAAATTAAATGACCATAATTGCAAATTGATTCTAATTCTCTCTTAAAACCTCCTAATATTAAGTCTATTGAAATTACAAAAACTCTACAGTTTTGAATTCCAATTAAGATTTAATTCTGCTAATTTTTCACAAAATTATGCCGTAAATTATTAGTCTTTTACCTTCTTGTTAACTTTTATCGAATTTTTTTTAGAATATATTTTTTAAAAATTAAGTATTTATATTTTTTATCTTTACTTTTTTATATGTTCATAAGAAATAAAGAAATTAGAAAAATTAAATTCTTAGATTTTTTTATTAATTTTTAAAAAATACATAAAAATAGATGGTTTTGTAATAAAAATTTTAAATATGT
>KZ451906.1:2376978-2427354 GCA_002786265.1 Apostasia shenzhenica
TGCCACACAAGAGTAATATTTATATGTAATGACTATACAAATTTTTATGTTATTTAACTAATTTAAATAATTTATATATTCTAATACCCTTATATCCTGCTGTCTCAAAATACTGTAAAAATTTAATAAAAATTTAAAATTAATCTATCTTATTTCTTACTTTTTTCTCTAAAAATTTAAATAATAAAAAATATTAATATTTTAAAAAATTAGAAATTTAATAATTAAAAATAACCTTACAATATAATAATAAAAATTTAATACTCATATCTTAATTAAAATAAAAAAAAAAATTTACAATTTTGAGAACTAAAATTAAAATTTTTAAAAAATTAAAATTAATTCGCAACACCTTTCTGACCTCATCCCAAGTGCAATTTACGTGAAAAAAAAAATTAATCTGTTTTGAAATTATCAATAATTGAAATTTTTGGTTTCTTTTACTTCATGTCTATGGATTTTACAAAAAAAAATAACTAATTATTCACTGTAGATCTTCTTTTAATATTAAAGAGTTTTAGGCTTAAGTTCACATTATTATAATTTTTAATTGAGATGAAGTACGTATGGTGTTTAAAAAAAACTAAAAAAAATTAATTACTTATTTAACATTTTTAAGTTATTTACATTCTCATTTTTATTATGATAAATTATTTTTAAAAACTTAAATATCTACTATGATAGTATTTATTGAAGAATATGAATCTAATTTTTAATGAAATCTATGTTTTAAATTACGTATATGCCCTCATTTGATTCAGGGTTTTTTCTTCAATAAGAGAAAATATTTAATAAAAAAAATATTTTAATATTAAAATATATGTAAAATATGAAATAAAGTTAATTCTAATATTCATATTTGTGTTGTATGTAAAATAAAATTAATTTTATAATTAAAATTTGTATTAAATTAAAAAAATGTCTTGATTCGAACGAATTAAGGTGTTAATATGGATCGAAGATCGAAAATCGATCGAAAATTGAATCGATTTTAGATCGAATCAAAATCGAGTCAATCTAAATGAGCCGACTAATGAGCCGACTAATGAGCCAAAAGTTCGGCTCGGTAATAATTTCTAGCCGATTTTGAGCCGGAAGGTTCGGCTCGATCCAGCTTGAAATCAGCTCGAATTAAAATACATTTTATATTATAATACATATATATAATATATATATATATATATATATATATATGATAAACTAAGTCGATCGCCAGCCGGATCGAGTTGAGCTTATCCAGCTTGAAATCGGCTCAAAAAAAATTGAGATTTGATACATTTTCGAGCTGGCTCGAAAATGAATCGAAATCGGCTCGAAGTCGATTGGAATCGACTCGAGCCGGCTCGAAGTTGAACCCAATCGAGCTTGAGTCCATTTCGAGTCGATCGAAATGTGATCAATCCGATTTCGAGCTGGTATTGGCTCGGCTCAAAATCGGATCGGTAACAACCCTAAAACGAATTAATAAATCGCCTTAATGTATTATGCTATGCAGTCTTTGATCACCCCAATAACGAATTAATGAATCATTATAATACTAATGAATAAAAATCATATCTTATTACATACACACATATATCTAATACTTAAATGCATATAAGTAATTTAAATTCATTATATTTTTTAAGGAGATAAAGTGCATTTGTTTGCCACGTTAAAATTAATATTATAAATTTTTATTTGGCATATTAACATTTTAATTATATTTTTCTTCATAAATATATATATAAATAAAAAATAATTTTATTTATATCCTATATATATATATATATATATTAAATTAATAACTAATTTATATTATATTTTATAAAAATAAATAACTATTTTGTATGTTATTTTTGAAAAAATATTTTTATCTAAATTTAATTTAAATCTTATTAAAATTAACACTAGCAAATAAGTATACTCGATTAATATGTAAAAAAATACTACATATAAGTATGATATATTATATATAATTTGCTAATATCATTTATTTAATTATTCTTTTCGTATATTTCGATGGCCAGTTTACATATGTAGGCCTGTCAATAAATTGGATCATGACCTGATTTGATCCGAGTTCTGATCCGATTAAACTCCCAAATCGATTCTTTTTTTGACTCGTCAATCCGCCCTGTTTACTGACCCGATCTATTTACCAATAAATGGATCGGATATAGATCACCATTAACCTGACCCGTTTAAAATTCGATCTATTTATATTGTAGTACATACAGGAATACATTGTGGCTAATAAACTTTTTATTGGAAGGCTCAAGTAAAAAGTGTCATTATAATTAATTAATAAAAAATTCTCACACATTATATTAATAGATTTTAATTTATAGTGCTCAGTTTATATTTCACAATATATATGTATATATATTATAAATACTAATTTTTATATTAAAATATTTAATTAATTCATAAAAATATAACATTCTTACTTTATTTTTTTCAAAAAATTTAATATTATTTTAAATTTGATTATAAAAAATACTTAAAAATAACTATTTTTATTGTAAATAGATTAAATCCGAAAATCCGATTCTGAACCGATTCGATTCCCGAACCGAGAGGATATGGATCGACCATAATCTGATTCGATATATATGAATTTGGATTCGGGTCAGAGTTAATCTGATCCGAATCCGATCCGAATCCGATCCGTTGACATGCCTATACATATGCACATATCGCATTCATTGTTTTTCGAAAAAAATATTTTTATTTATTTTTAGCTGTAAAGAAAAAGAATTAATCACTGGTAGACAGCTGTGGGTCCCAAAGTTTCAGCCAATGGCTGTTCATTAATTGGACGTCCTTTTCATATCTGGGATAAGTTTTTGTTCGGTCGGATATGATCAGCTCTACATTGACTTCTGTCGTCATTAAAATTAGAAAAAATAATTTTATGAGCAATAGCAGTTAAGTTCCCATAATTTTAACTTATTTACCATTAAATCCTTTTAATTATATATTAACTAAATTAATTCTTTAATTATAGGCAATATATAAATAAATTCTTTAGCATTAATTAAAATATTTATATGTTATCTAATTTAGATATTATAATTATTTAAAATATTTTTTAATTTTTAAATTAATTAAATTAATTTATTTATTAAAAAATATTTTTTTATTAATATTAAAAAATTGTGGTTCACACATGTTGATCTCTAGTAGGCCTGTCAACGAATCGGGTTCGGATCGGATTGATTTCGATTCAGATCCAAATCCATATACATCGAATCGGGGTATATATCGGATTGAGTCATGATCGATCCATATTCTCTCGGATCGGAATCGAATCAGTTCGGAACTCAAGTTTTCGGATTTAATTCATTTACAATAAAAGTAGTTATTTTTAAGTATTTTTCATAATCAAATTTAAAATAATGTTAAATTTATTGGAAAAAAAGAAAGAATATTATATTTTTATGAATTAATTAAATATTTTAGTATAAAAATTAGTATTTGATAAAATTGAGTATTTAACGTCTTAAATTTTTAATAATAGGCTATAAGATAATGTAAACGAGTACAATACATGAAGCGTGATTACGCCATTATATACTTTTAAGTTACATATAGGTATTTCACTATAACATAAAGTTATTTTCTTACTATATATGAGTATTTTATTACTATGTGGAACATTTTAATGATATTTTAGAAGATTTTCTTACTAAATTATATAATATATTTCAATTATTATATAACAATAAATAATATTTATGCAACAAAAAACTATAATAATAATAATATGTTAATATGTAGTAAAAAAAATCTCATATGATAAATCTACTGCAAATTATGGGAAATTATTGAAGACAACTTTATATATTTCAATTTTTTTTATTTCAGTATTTTTCAAAAGAATTTAATTAAATACTAAATTTGGATTAATATTTTTTTGAAATTTTATAGTTAATGAGATAATAGATTCTTTTATTATAATTTTGGTTATGTTAGGATTGAATATTTAGTATTTCATGCTTTTGTATTACTTTAATATAAAATTTAAAAAATAAAAATTATATCTATATCATGGAACCACATCTACAACTTTGTATTTTATAATAAGGTAGAAGATGATTTAAAATAATAATTTCAAAAATGCCGAGCCACGAGTTACATTGTATCAATCGTAATTTTATTGAACCGAATTAGAGCATAGTTGGATCAGAACAACTCGAATTGCATTTGGCTCGATTGACTCACATTTGGAACTCAATGAGAGCAATTTTTTCTAAAAGAATTTTCAATTTATCAGAAGAATTGAGATAGCTCGATTAAGGCCAAGCCAATATGAACTAAATGAGTTGAACTAAGCTCACGATCTAAATTATTAATTAATAAGCCGAGTTTGAAGTGTGCTTATTTGACTCTAACTCGGGTTATTCTCACTCGTAATTTATTGTACAGCCTTGTTTTAGGTTTAAAAATTTCAAAAATGGGTATAAAAAAAATTTAAAAAATGAATGGATCAGAAAATAATAGTGATTAAAATATAGGGATCTCATACCAATTTTTTCCTTGTGACAAAAACGTCACGCTCAGTGGCTTGTGTGCAAGGCTCGATCTCCTCCTTCCTTCCCTCCCTCCTTCCCTCCTTCCCTCCTTCCCTCCTTCCCTCCATCACTGTTCTGCGTTGCTGCTCGCTATTTCTGCGCTTTTTTAGAGAAGACCAAGCGATCACTATTCACAAGTCTCCCCTGCGTCGAGCTCATCCACCTCACTGCATCTCTCGGCCAATCTCGTAATCTATTTCTCCTTTCAAAAGCGAGATTGAAGAAAGGGTTTGATGTCTTCAGTCTTCTGCGCAAATTGGCGGTGGGTTCTTCTTTGCTTACATTGTTCTTTTCTGTGTTAGTCAACAAGCATAGGAGTTGAGCTGTTAGGGATTTGGAGAGATGGCTTCGTGCCAGTGCCAGAGTCAGAGCAATGCTGGCGGATGGATCCTTGATTACGGACTCGGAGATGAAGTCCCATCGGCGGATTTCATCTGGGCTTCCACCTCGGTCGATGATCCAGCTGTTGCCGTCGGGTAAACTGCGCTCGGTCCTTTCTTTCTTCCTGTGCTTATTTTCTCTGATTGAACTTATTTGGTGATCTGGGTTAAGCTGTTTAACCTGCAGTTGCCGTGTTTAATAGGGAACGCGAGAGTAGTAATAATTGCCTCATGCTTAGGAATTTTTTAATGTCTTCCATGCTTGAATGATTTTTAAACGACGAGTAGCATCTTTCAATTTCTGTATATTTCCTGCTTCTGTTAGAGATCATTTGGTATGGAGGAACGCTTTCAGAGATGGATGTAGTTAAGCCAGGGTACTTACTCCCTTGCCCCATCCTAACTCTGCTAACCCTCACCTTTGTCTTCCCTTTGAGGTTAAAGCTCATGAAGTACTGGTTGCTCATTTTTATCCCGGTTAAGTTATTAACTGCTAAACCGGATTTTGGGTTAGCACAGGTTATCAACCCAGGAATTGGGGTTACGTATTGATGGGGTTTGTATTCCCCAAGTTAACCAATACTATCTCAAATCCAAACAGATCCTTAAGGAAAACCCGGATTGTGGTAATTTTTCTGAAATAAAAAAAGTAGAAGGGCATTCTATTTGGTGGATGGTATGGCAGATTTGTTTGTCAAAGTTCTTTCTTTTTTTCTTGAGAAAATTATGCCAGTTCTACAACATTTTGAGGGGAAAAAAAGAATAGGTTGGAAAACTTCTCTAAAGAATATACTGCCTTTTCATGGTTTTTTGCACTTTCTAGTAAAAGAACAATTTTCCTTCTTTTTTTTTACATGGTTTATGATGTTATCTGCTCCATTCTAGATTCAAAATGAAATTTAAGGGTGTAATTTACATTCTAGATCTGCAGCTTGAATTCTCTTCTTTATGTTACATTAATGTTTCTCTTAATGCATTATCTCTTCCTCTAATTCAGAGAACTGTTTGCTTTTGACCCTATACTCAAGGATGCTCAGTCTGTTGATAATGCTTCTTTGAAGAAAAGGTAGACAAACAATTGTCCTTTAACTATATTATCTTCTTATACTTTCATTGTTACATGCTACTTATTTTTGAGTAGGGTTTAATATGATATTATCATGGGGATAATTTTCATCTTAGAGCCCTTGGAATGGGATGTTTTTGAGATTCTGTGTACAGTTTTATGATTCTTGTGTGTACTAATTTGCAATTAATGTGTCATGCAACACTCTTAGTTATGTTCAGGGTAAACTACTCTTTTGCCTGAGGTTATATTTCTCAGAAGCTCAACTTATTATATTTATCTTCTATTCCTGAAGAACTTAATACCTGTGGTTTGCACTTGCATACGTGCATATGCAAAATGAGGCTTATTGGAAGTTTCTATCATTCTTTAATTATGTACGAAATTGGGAACTTACATTATTAAAGTTATTTGTTGACCTGATGCTAATGTCAATGGCTTTAGCTCTTCGAATTGACTTCTTCCTTCACTTAAATGAAAGTAGTAAACTACTGTCAATGGCTTTAGCTCTTCGAATTGACTTCTTCCTTCACTTAAATGAAAGTAGTAAACTACTAACGCTATTAATGTTGCATTTTCGAATGCTATTAATATGAAGTCTCCAGTGTTTGCACATCATCATTAATGGTAATTCTGGTGATAGACTTTTCAAAGAAAAAAATGACATCTAATACATTCTACTGTGTTGTTTTATTTTCCTTTCATATCTGTAGTTGTATCTATCTGCTCCACTGAACTTACTAATGGATATAACTCAACTTAAAATGTTAATTCTGTACATTGATCTTAATTTTATTTTTCTGCAGAACTCGTGTGGAGGTATGTTGCACCACAAGGGCGAAAGCTACACGTGAGAAAATGCGAAGGGACAGACTCAATGACAGGCATGTTGGGATAACCTATGGCCATTCGGGGGTGGATGTTAGAAATATACTTTTTCTAATTAGAGTGGATGTCTATTGTCAGGTTTTCTGAGTTATCTTCCATTCTGGACCATGGCAAGCCTCCAAAAACCGATAAATTTGTTGTTCTTGGTGAGGCTATTCGTCTTTTGAACCAGTTACGCCTTGAAGCTCTGGAGCTCAAAGAATCAAACGAAGCACTAAAAAGCACCGTAAAAATTCTTAAGGTAAAATCATAATAATTTTAGCGTTCATTTGGTTGGATATGAAACATTTAATTTTCCATTGACGTAATCAGCACGAGTTTAATATAGAGGTATTATCCGCTTTGACTTTAAAGAATTGTGTAATTTGAATATTTCCTGAGAGGTCACCCATCCTGGTTCGTGGCCAAAGAGGATAGGGACGGGCAGATCTAGCTTTAAATAAGGGGTGCAATTGCACCCCTAAATCCTCCATAATTTTTTATATAAAATATTCTATAAATTTATTATATATAATAAATTATATTCAAGACCTTGAGATTAAATGACCATTGCAAATTGATTCTAATTTTTTAAAACCTCTAATATTAGTCTATGAAATTACAAAAACTCTACAGTTTTGATTCCAATTAAGATTTAATTGCTAATTTTTCACAAATATGCCGTATTATTAGTCTTATTTGTTAACTTTATGATTTTTTAGAATATATTTTTAAAATATTAATATTTATATTTTTATCTTTACTTTTTTAATGTATAGAAATAAAGAAATTAGAAAAATTAAATTTTAGATTTTTATTAAATTTTTAAAAAAAATAATAAAAATAGATGGTTGTAATAAAACTTTGAAATATGTAAATGAACCAAAGTAATAAAAAAGATCAAATTTCACTTTTTTAATCAAAAAATAGTAAAAATAATAACATTTTAAAAGAGGATCAAAACTGCAGTACTTTCATAATCTCAGGACCCAAATAAAAGTTTCTATAAATTTGAATTAATTTGCAACGCTTTTCTAACTTCACAATCCAAGATGCCATTTACCCTACTATATATACCATAATATAATAATAGTTTTAATTTATTAATTATTATATTCTCTATCGCACTCTATTTCCTCACTTTTCTTCTTTAACCACTTGAGTCGGCTCTTCTTCAAAGTGAAATCCTAGCAATCAGTCAGAGTTGCCTCCATCGATTTCCATTGATTTTCGAATATCTAGTAGTCAATTCACGTCACCTCCATCGTTAGGCTCCCGCTAATGACCGTTGCCTCCATCTAGTTTTCTCTATTGAGTCGGTGCCCCGTTCAACAATCTTTGCTCGGCCTTCTACTTCAAATTGATCTCCCGCTCCTCCTTCTTCCCATAATTATTGGCCTCATCTGACCCCCTTGATCCTAGATCTTGGCTCCGCCACTGGATATGGAGTGATTGTCAAGTAATATCCTAAAAAAAATGAATCACTGAAGCAAAGCGTGACTCTTGGCAGGCTTCTAGGCTGATAAATAGTGGTGAGAAAGGCACATGAATGAATCGTCTCACAAGCATTTTTTGGGGAAAAATGTTGAGGTTAATGATGGGAAACTCCATAGTTAAGCGTTCTTGGGCTGGAGTATACTTGGATGAGTGACCTCCTGGGAAATACTCAAGTTACGCAGTTCTCTAAAGCTAAAGCGGACAATACTTTTACATTTATATCACAAGATATTACAATACCTTTAGCTTGCGGTCTATATCTAGAAAATTCATTGTTTTGTTGCTAAAGATAAGTGATCTGCAGGAGGAGAAGTCGGAACTCCGGGATGAAAAGCTGAAGCTCAAGGCTGAAAAGGCGCGGATGGAGCAGATGATCAAGAGCCTCCAGATGGCAGCACCTCCCTTCATTCCTCGAAGCTCTGCGGCTTCTCCGATCGCATTCCAATCTCCTTATCATCTCTACTGCAGCAAAACACTCCCTTATTCGAGCTATCCTCCACCAGCTGTTTGGCAATGGATCCCCCCTGCAGCTCTGGATATTTCCCAGGACCATGTGTTGAGGCCTCCTGTGGCATAGCTTGGGTGAATTGCAGTTTGCACCCCTTAAAAAATTATCAATCTTTTTGGCACTTTTGCATTCCTGAAATTAAAAACCCCAAATAATGCAACATGCTGAAATTGTAAATTATTTTGAGAATGAGTTTAGTGTCAAAGGAGAATATTTTAAGGGTGCAAACTGTAATTTATCCCAGCATAACTGAGCAATTTGGTACTATGAACTTATGTGACCAAGTGCATAAGAGCACATTCTGTCTATTTTATTTTTTATGTTATTTAAAAAAAAATTAATTATTTAATATGATGATATATTTGAATAATATTGTAAAAATTATTACCTTATCTGAATGTTATTTAAAATTAGAATTGGTGTTTTTTGAAAGAAATTTGTAGAAAGGAGTTTGTGGATCTTGAGAATAAAAAAACTTTAATTATTATTACTATTTTTTAATAAATATAATGATATTTGATGTATTTGTTAAATTTTAATATATAAATACTTTTATTTTAAATTAAATATTTTACTAATTTAGTTATTATAATATTAAAAAATTTATTATTATTTTTTTTAATAACTGGGCACTGGTTTGTAGAGCTACACTATCATTTATTTCTTATTTGGTTCAGGTTCAAGTTGAGGGTAGTTATTTTTTTTTAAAATTTTTTATAAAAATTATAAATTTTTTTTGAGATATATATATGTTGAGAAATAAAATTAGCTAATTGTGAGAATATTAAATGAGCTTAGAGTTTGATTGTGATAATTAGGGACCAAAAAAAAGCAAAGAGGGATTATTGGGGTGATATTTATATGAGTAAATTGAAATTAACAGAATAATGAGTGACTTTTAGTAGGGTTTTAAGTGAAAAGATATAAAAATAAATTGTCTTACATTAAAAAGAGAATTTTTTGAGCGGTATAAATAAATAATTAAACTCAAATGAAATAAAGGTATATTTTAGGGTAAAATTATGATGTTAACAATAAATAAATTTATAATTAAGTGTATTTAAATTGAAATAGTATTGAGATTTGTGATTCTTTGAAAAGTGTTTCACATACACAATTCTTTAAGTTAAAATAAATAATATTTTTGTGTCTTGATGACTTAGAATTTTTTTAATTAAAAATTTTATTTTATTTTAAAAAATAAATAAATATTATATTTTATTTTACATAAATTTTAATATCAAATAATTATTTTATTTTATATCTAATAATTTTTTAAAAAATTTGTTTAAATCATTTTGTCCTGTCCATCACACAGAGCTTAAAAATACTCTTTTATTCTGATAATTAGTTAATTAATTAATTAGGTATCAGTAATTTTAATTAAAATTTTGCCTGATTTGGCAGTAGGCTGGCTAGACTGCAGGCTAGCCAGCCGGATAGCCATCATTATTAAGGGGTGGCAAAACAGGTCAGGAGTTGAACTTGAATCTGATCTGACTCGAATTATTTTTATTTGAATCCAACTCATTTATTAAATAGGTCAAAATTTATAACTCAAATATGACTCGATTAATAAATGGGTTGAGTTGACAGGTCGATCTGACCAATTTACAGAGGTTTTTTTGATAAATGTTCAACTCGCATCCGATCTGACCCAATTATGCCCAACCCAAACCCCACTCATTTAATAAATGGGTCAAAATTCATGACTCATATTCAAAATTTGTGAATTAAATTCGAATTGAATTCATAGATCAGATCATATATTGACACCCCTAACTATTAAGGTCTTTTAAGAAAAGTACAAAAGGAAAGGGATTCTTCATTATTTTATATAATTTAATTAATATATAAAAATTATTGTCTCCAGAGTCTCTCAGTTGTTTTTGAGCAGGGCCTCCGAGCTAGGTAGGAGTGGCCCAGTGGGATTCGTCATTCGTCATCGTCTTTGTTCTCTCCTCCTTATCCTCTTTGACTTCCGGCAGCACCGCCGGCTCTGGATCCGCCTGACGCCGACGAAGCTCGTGGGGCTGCAGCGCGGATCCGCACATGCGCCAAGACTGATTCCGCGAAGGGGCTCGCTACTCCCGCTAATTGCTTGCTCAAAGAAGCCGCCGGATCAAGTGGCGACTTCTAACAAATGACGTCGCCGGATAAGGTAGAAGTTGTGCAGAAGTCGCCATTTCATCCGGCGACTTCAGATTCAGGAGTCGCCACTTCATCCGGCGACTTCAGATTCAGGAGTCGCCATTTCATCCGGCGACTTCTGTTTTGAAGCAAAATAGAAATCGCCAAATAATTTGTCGATTTTTGTATTCTTCTGCTTAAGAAGTCGCCGGAGCATCTGGCGACTTCTGTTGAGCGGATCTTCAGTACGAAACTCGCCGTCCGGTTTGGCGACTTTTGTGAATTTTTTTTTTTTTGATAACTGGAAAATAATTTTTTTCCAGCTGTAACTTATGACATTTCTTATACATATTTATAATTTAAGATAATTTATACTTTTAAAATTTCAGCTTTATATTGTGATTTATAAATTATAGTTAAACTTTTTATTTAATTAGATGTATTTTAATAATTAGTATTTTAATTAATTATTTAAAATAGTATAAATAATAATACATATCACCTTTAGAAAGGCATTTAGACAATATAATTATTGAAATTTACTATAAACTTTTAAAATTTTAAAATTTCTAACTAAATATATAAATCGACTGCTTACATACAGATTTTTGATAAAAATAATTTTTTCTTTTTTTAAAACAGAAGTCTCATTAAGTTAGCGATTTCTTTTGTGATAAATAATTTAATAATTTTTATTTATCTCTGCCAAAGTTAATACATATTTATGTATATATAAATAGTTATATTAGAATAGTAAAACTATTATTTTTATTTGAAAAATAAAAATTGCATGGGTCATAGCTAAGCCTATCAATGGATCGGTTCATGAACCGATCCGATCCGAGTTCCGATCCAATTAAACTCCCAAATAATTTTTTTTTGACCCATCAATCTGCCCCGTTTACTGACCCGATCCATTTACAAATAAATGAATCGGATATGGATCACCATTGACCCAACCCGTTTAAAATCCGATCCGTTTATGTAATCTAATTTGTAGTTCATACAGGAATACATTATGGCTAATAATCTTTTTGTTGAAAGGCTCAAATAAAGAATATCACTATAATTAATTAATAAAAAATTCTCACAAATTTTATTAGTAGATTACAATTTATAATACTCAGTTTATATTTCACAATATATATGTATATATATTACAAATACTGATTTTTTATATTAAAATATTTAATTAATTCATAAAAATATAACATTTTTTTTATTTTTTTCAATAAATTTAATATTATTTTAAATTTAATTATGAAAATTACTTAAAAATAACTACTTTTATTATAAATGGATTAAATCCGAAAACCCGAGTTCCGAACCAATTCGATTTCTGACCCGAGAGAATATGGATTGACCATGATCCGATCCGATATATAACCCGATCCGGCATATATGAATTTGGATCCGGGTCAGAGTCAACCCGACCCGAATCCGATCCGTTGACAGGCCTAGTCGTAGCTCGTCTCAATAAACTTGAGTAGAAGGCAATTTAAAATGATTATTGAACTACTACTTCACAATGTTTTATTACTGTTTAGCATGATTTTTTATTTTTTTTTCACAAGTTATTTTTTTATGATATTTATGTTCTAATTTACATACATAAAGCAAAAAAATCAATACAAAGTTAAAAATGATCCATATAAAATATAGTCTTATATGATCATTTTTTTCTTTATATATTCGTATAGACTTATTCTTGCATTGCATGAATCTTTTTTTTTTACTTTATTACATATGCAAATTTAAAAAAATATCATACAACAATTTTTTTTTATAAAAAATGAAAAAATGATGCAAACAAGCAAGAATATGTCGCAATATATCGTTGAATAATCCAAGTGATTAGGCCTCTAACTTATTATTGGTCAATTTATTAAGCAATTTATTAAATTACATGGCTTTTTCTAACATATAAATAAGATAATTTTAAGGGAGGCATTTGGTTTAATATTTTTTTGTAATATTATGTCATATTATTTGAAAAAATTGAATCTCTAATCTGATGAAAACTTATACAATTCACTTTAAGATGACATCTAGATGCCACCTAGATATCAACCTGATTGCAATGGAGAGATATAGGGTTAGACTAATTTTCTATTAGCATTTTGGGATAATTACCTACATGCCACATTATTTAGTTTTATTTATGCATTACTTATTCATTTTTAATTAATTACGCTATACACACTCAAAATATTACAAAATCTTACACACACACTTGAGTTAAAATTTAATCAAAATCTATTTGAAAAAAATATATTTTGTTAGTGAATCATTAAAATTATATTTTTTACCCTTAATAGTACATATATCTTTCTTCCTCAATGCCACACTAAAGCGCTGATCTGTCCTAAAATCAATTTACGTCGTAGATGTCTCATTCCCTTGCCACTATCGAAACATCAAAGTTTTAGGATATTTAAATATCCTTAAAATAACATAATGAACGACTTAGATCTTTTGTAATATAACTATAGTTAGGTTATTGAAAAATTATGATTACTTATTGTAATAAAAACAAGTTAAAGTGTGTGTATGTAAGATTTTATAATATTTTGAGTGTGCATAGCGTAATTAACTAAGAATGAATGGGTAATGCATAAATAAAACTAAATAGTGTGGCATATAGCTAGCATTTTTTAATATAATATTATTAAACTAAACAAACAATAATTTAGAAATAACATAGACATCTACATAATATCGAACTAAATGCCCTCCTGATCATAACTAGATCCTCCTTGCATAAAGAGAATGAAAACAAATACAGAGAGGTATCATGAGTGCTCCATTGGTAAAATGATTTTTAAGTTATAATCTAAGGATATGCAGCATGCTCAGAGAAAGGAGGCAGCTAATCCCCTTTCACAAGGCAGGTTTGTCTATAGATATGATGAATTTTGAAGTTTTTTAGGCTACTTTTCAATGAGCTTCTTTAAATTCATAAGCCAAAACAAGTACTCACAGCTATCTTTGTTGATCATGTACTCGTGCAAGAAGTTGGTGGTCATGGCTGAGATGCCTCGCATTTCGAGATACTTATGGAAGGACTTCTGAAGGTTCTCATCCAGGTCACTGTCAGACATAAGAGAAAAAGAAGAGTTTGAAATGCACCAACCAGAAGATTAACATTTTAATCGATTATAGGAGACAAAAGCGTGGGATAATTATTAAGACTATTTTCAACATGAAGCATGTTAAAAGCTCTAAATAATTTTAGTTTTGACATTTTCGATACAACGTATCGGTCTCCTTCTGAAAGGAGATGACACCAACTGATTCAGGTAGAGAAAATAATGCGGGATAAAGCGAAAACAATAAATAAAGATAACTTCAAATTCAGCAAAGTAAATTTATTCAGATAGTAAATAAGAATTTATAGAGTTAGAAGAAGCTGGTCTTTAAAGGATGAGCAAACCAATCTTCACGAGCAGAACATGACGAGTGTTGTTCAGTGCTGGCGCAGCAAAATTTAATCAGGCGGAGCAAGATGCGTGCGGGGGCAGACACCTAGTATGTGAGAGAGCCGGCATTGCCGTAAAGGATGCATCGGGAGTCCTTACGAGGCCAGCGTCGGAGAAGCGGGAAGTCGAGGCAGCTTCATGGGAGGAGTGGAGCAGGTATATGGCTAACATAGGAGAGGTGACACGTTAATGGTGGCTGATGTTTTAAGTTGGGAAAATCTTATTTTTTTTTTATAATAACTAAAATAAGAAATTCTCACCTAAGATCTCCTAACTCTTTCCTTCCGAAATCCATCGCTCTATTAGATTCCATAGTTACCCAAATACAAATTTTATTCATCACTGTTCCATCCAAATGTTCAAATACAAGATATATTTTAAGAGGGTAATCCCATTATAAAATGAAAGAAAGTCATATAAGACTAAACAAACACACTAATTAAATAACATAAATAAATAAGGAATTCGACTAATTAAAACTCATAAAAAATACCTAAATTATAAAGTAAAATTAACTTAAAATAATCTGCATCATTCATCTGGCACTATGGTGTATAATCTGATTTGGACTATAGAAAATTAGTAGGCCCCACACCTACTCCATCATACATGTTCTTAATAGAATTTATATATGAAATGCAGACACCCTTGTTTTATGATACAAAAGAACTTTCCTTGGTACTTGGTCATTTACCATTTTAAGATCAATAAAAAAAGTGCGAAGAACCTTTTGGGCATCTCAATTATTTTTATCAATTTTCTTACAAGAAAGATAACTTCATTATTGATCTTTTGGATATAAAATTCAATTGATTATATAATATTATAATCACTTCTTAAATTATATTCAATAATTCTCTCCTAGAGTTTCATAGTATGACTCATAGTTTTTATGCTTTTATAATTGCCACAATCTCATATATTCTTTTTTTTCTGAAAAGTAGGATTCTAGAGTACTTTTTCTCAATTCATCAAGAATTGTCATTCTTAAGTATCTTGTTAAAGAGTATTGCAAACCACTTAACATCAATCTCACTTACACTTCCACACTTCGACAAATATCCTTCAGGTCCACAAGCTTTACCATATTCTTTAACGCGACTTGAAATTCTCACATATAATTGGCAGTCTTTTCTTCCTTAAGACTATCGATAATTTCAAAATTATTATGTTCTTCGCCAAAGAGCTCACCAAAATAGGTTCTCCATCTCATTTGGCTATCTCCATCTTCCACAAATATATTATTACTATCATCCATATGCTATCTCACATGATTCAAATCTCAAATTTTTCTCAAATTTTATCATGCTAATCTATATATACAACCAATTGAGATATATGGCTAAAAGCTTGGATATAGAATTATGAAATAAGAGATCGTGATTAGTCATGGCGCATCACGAAGAAAACCTGCTTTGCTAACATTTATTTTAAGAGAACCTGACTAATCTCTACTTCAAAGCTAGCCTGTTCAAAACTGTCTTCCAAAGAAAGATGAGGAGCGGCAAATTCTGCCTGATGCAAATAACATTATCTTGATTGTGAAAACTTCATCTTCGATGTCGTCAATCCTAAATTCAATCAATATCAAGTACCCCTTTTTAACATATAACAGGAAGTCAAATACACAACTATTTTTTTGGTCATCTTATATGACTGATAGCAGATTACAGCAAGCTTTCTTGTTTATTAAAGCTATAAAAAGTCATTTTGAAGAGTTTAAATCAACTTCATATCAATTTCAAATGGAGAGAGAGAGAGAGAGAGATTATAAGAGAAATTGTGTATATCCATTACACAAAGTTTTATATTTATACTACGAATTTCTCTTACCTGCTGATTATAGCTGCACATGTATACAATAATTCCTTATTTATCTGTACACAGTTACAATAGCTGATTAGTGCAGACAAATGAACTGATTTTCACAAGTACATATATTCAACAGATGTCTAATATCTATACACATATTTAGCTCATGTCTAATATCTTCAACAAATGCAAAGGCTATTTTAGCACACTCAATTGGTGTAATAGTTAGGTATTCTATTGCCTAATGTGGAATTTGCTAGTTCAAATCTGATGTGTCATCTCTACTTAAAAAATAACTAGCACTGAATACAACAAATAACAACAAGAAAAGAAGAGAAAACCTTAATCTCAAACTAGTTTGGGGTCGCCTTTGGTTTCACTTCTACTTTAGCTAAATGTAAATCAACACTCTATAAGCACAAGTGATTCAAAGTCATGTGCAATAGTCATATTTAAAGTCAACTTTTGGTATTCCCATTATTCATCGTCCTCCCACATTTATGTAAGAGGCCTTTATGAATCATCGATGGATGTAACCAAACAACTTCAAATAACTCTCCCCCATCTTATCTTCTATAATTAGCACAATTTACTGATGTGCACAAAATTATGGGGTGTAAAAACTTTTGCCAGGACGTGATTGACAAAGGAGTAGGATTCAAACTACTGCTTAGCTTTATAGGCTTTGAATTCATGGTAAAGTAAAATGAAATGCAACCCAAAAAAAAGTAACCCAAAAGAGTCTAGGACCTTTGAACAATGCTTACATCCATTGGATAAGTGCGTCCACTGAACAATGCGCTCATTCAGTGGACAAAGGTCCTAGAACCTTTTTGGTTATTTTTTGGGCTATTTAGTATTACTCTTTTTAAAGAAAGGTTCAGCTCACAATGTGCTAATATAAAAGATACTATGATATAAAGCTAATTCCTATTCTATTTTCTTTCAAGTAATGGAGAACAAGTACAAAATCCTAACTAAGTTCACGTTTCATCAAAATTTCCCTTTTCCAACCCAAGCATGTAAACAAAGCCTCCAACTAATCCAAGCAATAAAATGCCTTAAATACTGAATAGTATGTAATAAAAAGAATAATCATAATACAAAATTTGAACCAAAGCAAGACCAATGAAATTACCTGAAATCAGGACCCTCATAAGCAAGCATTTCCTCATCGGATTCCTTGTTCTCTCTGAAAGACATGCTGTCAATTACAAGCTCATCTGGGTAAGCAGTGCAGCAGAACTCCAGACCATGCCCTTCATTTTTGGTAACGTTTACTATCAGTGGAATGCTAGACTGGCTCGGCCTTTCTCTCTCCTCTTCATCACCAACCCTCCTATCATTTTCAGGATCCTCACCAGTCACAATGCTGGGCATAGAAATCAAAACTTCAATGCTCTCCCCATGATAGTTTCGTTTCAGAGTGATGGTATTCATACCCTTCTTATCCTGGATTTCGAACGGGAAACCTTCTGGTATATCTGCCACCTGCAAAATTTCTATAAAATAATACGAAAAAAAGACTAAAAACCAAGAATCGTCACTCATACTAAGGATCAAAAGAAAAACCCAAAAATCAGCTCAGATATAACATTTTCCCTCTCATCAAAGATGCGATGGCAAGTAGGAAAGGAAGAGTTTACCCGATCGTGTTCGTCGCACTCCTCAGCGCACTTGATCTCCTCTTCCATAACACGGAGGAGATCACCATCTGAAGAGCTCGTATTGGCCACAGAGGTGAAAGTAGCAACGGAATTAAAAGGAAGTCGAATTCTGTAGCAGGGAGTTTCTCGAGATAAGAGGCCCCAGAAAGGTTTGGTACGTGGAAGGAAAGAACGCTGGATCCGGGAGGTTCTCGATACAGCACGACCGGCCAGAATGGCCCTCGTCGAGGTGGCGCGTCCGACGACGGCGAACAAGGCCATCGCCATCGACCTGAGGACGAAGCGAAGCGAGCCTTCTAAAGCGTGGGAGCAGCTTGGCAGTAGTAGGGTTTGGAATTGGAATTCGAATTTTAAATTAAAAAAAAAATTATTTAAAGTCCAACATATTTTTTTATGGATTTAATATTTCCATAAAAAACTTATGTTTTAATATTATAAATTAATAATAATAATAATAATAACATAAAAAACAAATTTATTTATATATTTAACATAAACTAAAATATTAATTTTATTTTAAATTTTATTGATTTTTTATTATCATCAACTACAGGACTACCTATATATAAAAAAATGGTACATAATTATTTTTATATTATTATTATTATTATTTAAATAATCAGAATTTTATTTCCTATAAAACTGAAAAATCAATAAATGGGACAAGCACATTCAAAATACATTTGTTTTGCTAGATTAAACATAAATTAGTTAATTTTAATAGATATATTACATCATATATTAAAATTTAACTATATTTAAAATTAATTTTATTTTATATTTTATGCATTCCTCACGCTTCTTATCATAATAATAAATTTACTTACTCAAATGAAAATATTTAAAAGACTTTTGTTTTGCATGTATCATTCCCAAAAAAAAATTTTTACGAGCGATACTACTTAAATCAAATATTTACAAGCAGGATCCGTAAGTCAAATATTTATAAATAACCCTCCTACTTTGAATGTGAATTTATAATCAATATTCTTACGCTAATTTCTATTTACTATTTCTTTAACCTAACTAAAATTAACACATATAATTAGGATTATATTTAACCCATGTTAAGAAGATTCAGAATAACGTTATCATGACAAAATTTAGACAATAAAATGAAAAATATAAACAATAAATTTAATTTAAGGGTAATTTAGCCTCTAAGTGAAGGACTAAATGTAATCTTAGTTATATGTGTTAGTCCTAATTGAATTAAAATAATAGATGATAAAAAATATTAGAACTTTAAAATTCAATGTTTACTCACAGATTATGAATTTTATGTACAAATAAAATATGAGAAATGCTTGCAATATGTAAATAAATATGAGGAATGGATGCAGTATGCAAATAATGAAGCCAAAAATGCTACCTCTTAACTCCATCTAAAATTTGTGTCAAAACAGCTTATATTGGGCCACTTTGATCTAAATTTAGCACAGATGAAAAGAAATCGGATAAATCGGCCTTGAAATCGAAGGAGTTAGCAACAAGAATATTGAGATCAACTCTTAACTTATTATAAGCAAATAGAAGACTTCTCCTTTTCTTAAAACAATTCGATTTCTACAGAAAAAATTTGGAAAACGTAGTTTTCACCTGAACTGATTCTATATATTTGTATAGAAAAATCCGAATGTTGATAAAATTTAGAGTTAAAACCGCATCAAATATCACAGTAGAAATCAAAGAGTTAAACAAACAGGAACTGACTGCATAAAATAGCGATTATTAGAAGTCTCTCTCTCTCTCTCTCTCTCTCTCTGCCCCCATCAAAAGCATAAAAATCAGATTACATGTTTGCCATTTCAATGAGAGAAGCAGTACAGAGAGTGCGAGCCAAGGAGTACGTGGTTGCATGGTCTCTTAAATTTCGTCATCCCAAAGATCTTCTAGAGTCTTGTATAGACTTTGAGGGTGAACAATGAAGTCTCCAAGAATCAGCCTAGCCTGCAAACGACAAGCAGAATAACAGTCATGCAAGAGAAACCAAACAAAATTTCATAGGTGGGTAGAATGCATTTGGGGGATTGAGGTACAAGGATACTTGCAAGGCCGTAACTGGGTCTTAATATCCCAAGTTTGATCCCTACAAGTTACATTTTAAGGTTATGTTATGTCCGGTCATCAATGGAGCAATTGTTGGGCTTTCACTCTCTTAACGAAGAAAACTCCCACCGCATTAGCCTGCATCCTCAACTCATCACTCTTGAAGCGTAAAAACCGATCTCTGATTTTAAGGTTATCTACACAACAAGACCAGATATTCCGATTGTTGGGTTGTATTCCATTACCGCCATTTGATGCCTTCCTTTGATCAGTTGTGTTCGTTGTTCTGCTTCAATTTACGACTCTATTTTGGTTTTGAAAACTAGTATTACAGCGTAAAGTTCAGCATAGTTACTTTTCTTTTTAAATCTTATGCTATAAATAATTAGAAGTTACCAGGATTTGAATTGAAGATCTATGACTCTAATATTAAATTAAATCTCTAGTTACTAATTTACATGAAAGCTTAAGCTTAAATTTATAGATTATGACCCAGAAATAATTTAGGGTACCCTAAGTTTAGAGTATAATAACACTTTGGCCTAATTTTTAAAATTTTAACGTTTAAATTCCTGAGGTTTAATATAATCATCAAATGGGTTTTTTTTTTAATTTTTTTATTATTAAAATTTTCTAAAATACCAATTCTACCTCATTCTTTCTCATCCACTCTCCCCCCTCTCTGGAATGGGGCCGCCGTTCATTGCGCTAGTGGACTCACCGACGGCAAAGGAGGGGGGGTGAAGGACTACATCAAAACAACTACAACCTTATGTGTTAACGTGAAAATTGGGTTACTTTATTTAAAAAAAAAGGGTTACTCCGGTAAAATAGTAATGCCAACATTCCTATTTACTATTTTAGCTTACATCTCCATATCATAACAAACATTGGGATAATTTAATGATTTACTTAAGATTTGTGTTACCTATCCAAAAAATTAACTATTTAACAAACATACAGTGCTAGCCGACCCCACCTAGTGGGATTAAGGCTTGGTTGTTGTTGTTGTTGTTATAACAAACATACAGTGCATTGTATCAAAACTTAGAAAGTAGTAGATGGAATAACACTGAATTTGAAGTAAAAGATACAAACATGATGTGGCTATCAGCCTACCACAACTCCCTATATAGCTTTGATAATGTCATATTTAAAGGCAGATAAAGACATGATTCAAAATGATTGGTAGATCCAACAAACAACCTAGGCCTTAGAAGTTTACTCTAAATAACATAGAAGGCAACTTAGTAATATACCAAGCCAAGAGCAATATAAGCAGCATTTGCACTTGTGGTTAATCAAATGAACAAAATAAAACCAAGAAAAGCTCTACTTGCCTGCTCAATTTCTGAAAACTTGGCAAACAAGTCATCTGGTATAGACCAATCAAACAGTTCAATGTTTTCCTGCATCCTCGCTTTGTTTGTGCTCTTGGGAAGTACACTATGACCAATTTGAAGTCCCCACTTAAGGGTAATTTGAGCAGGAGTTTTACCCAGTTTTTCAGCAACCATTTTCACAATAGGATTTGTAAGGACATTGCTACCTTTGACCCAGGAGGTGCCAGGAGAACCAAGAGGGGAATATGCCTGCAAAAGTATATGGTTTGATTTCTAGCAGTAATGAAAAAAGGGGTTACTGGTAATAATATTAGTATTTAATAAACAATAATATGAAAATCACTTTAAGCTTCACAAAATAAAAATTGTTTAAAGCCTTCTAGGCCTCTGGATGAATGCCATAAAGCTATTAATAACAAAACTTACAGAGAAATGAACTTTCTTTGTTTGGCAGAACCAACGAAGCTTGGCTTGTTGCCAGCCAGGGTGTCCTTCCACCTGATTGACAGCAGGGGGGACACGTGCCACTGCAAGCAAGTCATTCAATTTCTTGCAAGAAAAGTTGCTCACACCAATTGCACGTGTTTTTCCTGAATCATACAACTTCTCCATTGCCGCCCAGGTAGCAGGTATATCAGGTGTGACAAAGTTTTCTGGACTCCAGCTAGTCCCCTTCTTATATCGGAAAGGCCAGTGAATCTTCACAATTTAAACCAGACTATTAGTCATATATAAAATAAATATTTCCATGCATTTTAGTTGTCAGAATGGTCATCATTATATTTGAACTTATGGGCTTATTCCATATATTTGAGATGACCATTGTGAAGCCTTTTCTGTTAATCATTAGTCCAATGTTGCATGTAGTATAATTTACTGTAGCATTTTTATATCTTCCAAATTATCTCCAACCATATAATTTTTGGTTTGTTGTCTTTTTCTTTACGCTTTCAAAATGACGATATTGATGTAGGTGTATCTCATTCAAAATCAAAATAAAATTTTCGTGACAACTTTTGAATGACATCAAGATACCACCAAAGAGTATACAAATACACAATAGAAAACTCTTCTTACAAAGGATCACGTACAACTTGAAGAGAAAGATACAAACAACTGGCCAGTTTTCCTAAAGGTTCTCTACCCTATTCAGTTAGTAATGTTTCTCTTTTGAGGAAAGTAGGTTCCATTGAAAGTATGCCCCATTTAGTTCTATCAACCTATTAGTATCTTAAAAGGAATAAGACTCTCAAGTCCCGTTTGGAACCATGCCAAAAAAACCATGGCCAAAAAAGATCTTTTACTAAAATAATATATAAAAAATTATTTTATATCTCATCGTACATAAACTTTAACATTAAAGCATCATTTTGGCATCATTTAGTTCGAGTTGTTTTGGATAAAAGAAAAAAAATCTATTTTATTTTTTAGTTTAATAGGAAAGAAAATTATTTTAATATTTGAAAGTGTGTAAGATATGAAATAAAGTTAATTTAATATTAATATTTGTGTTGAATGTGAAATAAAATTCATTTTTATAGTTGAAATTTCTGTTGGGTCAAAAAAACTCCTTGAACCAAGTGAGGCCAAATTATATCACATCCTACACAACTCTTAAAACATCAACTTTATTTCACATTTTATACAATTTTTAACATAATTAACTAGCTTAATTTCATATCATATGCACACTCAAGAGAAGCACAAAAAGCTCTCATCTAAAGGACTTTAAGTTTTGTTCCACAGGAAACCAACTCTGGCCTACATCAGGTAGTTTCCTTTTGTGGGCTATTATGACGTGTCATTATGATTGAATTCTGAACCTTGTTCTCACTATCAGGTAACAACCAAATTATTTTCTTCCCCTTACTATGATTCTTATTTTCTCTAGTTTCCAACCAATTTATTGTCTATTAGTATCCTATTAAGAACAATAATAACTCCATACTTACATCCTTCTCATTGTGAATTTCCACTCCTCAAAACGAGGAAAAATATTGGTTAAGCTGTTGGAGTCTATTTTCTTGCTAATCATGATAACACCAACATAGTGCTCTATCAAACCCAGCGCTACTATCTTGTTATATTGGTCATGAGGGGAATCCCCCAACAAAGTCACTTGAATTTCCTTATAAGCCTTTGTCTTTACTCGCTTTAAGTGTGATGCTTGGTTACATAATTGTTTTGTAAAGTTATTGCCAAAGATGGTCTTTATGACAACATTTAAGATCATTTCGTCTTTACCAGATATGCTCCATCAAATTCCACTTATACTTGGGTATATGCTAATGACATTCTACATGTAGACAATGATCATAAAGAAAACGTTGAATTAAAAAGGACATATTAAAAGCTAGTTTTACTAAGGACCTAGGGCATAGGAAGTACTATCTTGACATTGAAATTGCTTATAGTAGTAAAAATGTCTTTCTCTTACGAGTAAGTTTTTTACAAATTTACTAAAAAAAGGTTTACTTGCTTGTATACCAACTGATAGTCTAGTAGACTTTCTATAAAAGTAAATAAAAAAAACCATTCAAATCACTTTCCCTAATGAAAATTATTTGAAAATTTAATTTATTTAGCAAACGTTAGAATGGATATATCCCTTATTATTAGAGTGGTCAGGCATTGAAATCGTCTGATCTAAAGCAAGGGTAATTTGTTTTGGTTCTCTCTCTTCACTTGATAACTCAAATGTTGGAGGGGAGGAATGATAGAGAGGATAATGTGGAGCTAGAGGAAACACATCAGTGGTCTCTCAAGGATCCAACATCCCACTAGCTCCTTGCCTTTCACTTTTTCCCTTTTTCTTCTACCTTAACCCACTTAGAGTTAAGGTTACAATATCTGCAATGAATAGGAGGGCAAAATATATTGCTGCGCTTAATGATTAAATTGTCAAGAAGAGTGAGCATTTAGAAAAATTCTATACAGACTTAAGATAAATTTTATAAAATTATAGTAAGACTAGCGATGATATATGGTGTTGAATGCTGGCTTACAAAGAGAAAACATATACATAAAAGAAATATTGTAGAAATGAAGATACTAAGATAGATGTATGGATATACACGAAAGAATAGAATGAGAAATTAGTATATCCGTGAGAAAATTGGAGTTGCACAAATTGAAGTAAAACTTAGAGAAAGCGTCTTGGATGGTTTGGATATGTAAATCGTAGGCCAATTGAAGCTCCAAGTAGGAAAATTGAGTTATTAGATTTTGCTCATGTACAAAGAGGAAGAGAAAGACCAAAGAAGATATAGCAAGAAACTATACGGAGTGATCTTACTCATTTATACCTAGATAAAGATTTGTTGAGCGCAATGAAAACAAAGGATCCATGTAGCCATCCATATCTAGTGGGATTAAGGCTTGGTTGTTGTTGTTGTTGTTGTTTAGTGTGCACTGCAAGCAATCCTTACCTCCCAAAATGCCTTTTGCAAGTTAAGAAAAAATAACCCAATTTTATATCCCATCTTCCCCATTTGATAGAGTTTGGTGGAGATTAAGAAAATGCATGCTGTAGACGTTTGGACTCCTCTTAGCATTTTGGATGTCAAGCCAAAATATCTTTCCCATTTCTTTGTTCTCTTTCCATGAGTGTGACAATGTCGAGGCTTTGACCTCATTAAGGCTTTGGTTCCCTTGATTTACAGGGCTCCTTTTTGCACTCTCGGTTCAAGGTATCGAGGCTTCATTTTTTTCCAAGTATTAATGATCTTGATCTTGAGGCAGGGACTTAGTCCTGCATCAGCATCCATATAAGGTATTGTTCTTGGGGGAGGTCATCGGGTCATTGACATCATTGCACTTTTTTTTGTGTCGATGTTCAACATGACATCTTTCCGATTGAGTCTTTCGTGTTAATGCTAGACACTCAGATGCCACTCCTTTCATATTGATTATGGACACACACTTAGTTTGTTGATATATTTGAGCCAACGCTTGAAACCCAAACACCGTTCTTCGTTTGCGTTGATGCACAACACGGTCTTTGTTTTGTTGATGTTCCTGTGTCCATGCCCTACACAAATTTGTTTTGTTTCTTCTTCAACTGATGCATAATAAAACCTTATTTTGTTAACGCCTCTCATATCGATGCTTGATACGATCACTCCCCAAAACAGCCTTATTTGCTGATGCCTCTAATGCCAATATGGGAATTCAAGACACCATTCATCTCTCATATTATTGGCTGACACAACCTTGATGGTCCTTGGTGAAGGCCTTTGGGAATGCCACTGAGGTATGGACAGCTGTGGGGGAGCCTAAGTTATACTCCATGATTTTGAGTACTACATGATCTCCTGATGATAGGTCTGCTACAGATTATTCTGTATTTAATGGTTGGAAATCTAAAGAAGAGAAAAATGAAAAAATAAGTGGTGGCCAAATCAAGTGCTAAGGCCGGGTAAAAGTCTGGCGAATACTACATAAGAGATGATGGGAGTGAAAACTACGGCAGGAGAATTTAGTTTTCTAGTTGCTCAAACTATGGTTCATGCATATAGTAATCATGCTGTTCATAAGCATATCAAAGTAGATTCTTACGTCATCAGGAATGCTGTTATTTCCAAAAAAAGTTTAGATCATCCACATTTTTATAAAATATAAATTAGCACATATATTCAGCAAGTCTTGCGGGTTTTATGATTTTTTTCCTTGTGTTGCGAGCTGCATTTGGCTTCAGAGGGGCATTAGCTAATGTTCTATGTACATTTATATTTATGTTGAACCATGTTTACTATTTTGTTCCTTAGATCAATTCATTTCTTTCTCCTATTAGAAAAAGAACTTAGAAACACAAAGTAGAAATGCAGTACAGAAAGTTGAAGAAAACTTGATCTTCCATTCAAACTTATAAAGAGCAGTACCATTTAATGAAACCAAAAGATAAAAAGGGGCAAGTGCATCAGCACTTCATTAAACACATATGAAACGTAGTCGACAAATGATCGTTAGTTGGCAATTATGGTAACATCAAATTCAACCTAACACCTTAACTTCACTATACCCTTTATAATTGGTAGCAGAAGCCCATAAAATGACAGAATTCTATCCCGCTAACATGGTCGAGCTGAAGCCATCAGCAAGTTTCACGGATAGAAAAAAAAAAGTTCAAAAGCAACTGCAAAATCTGAACCCCGCGCGCCAGCTTTTACGGATAGGCCTATTGGTAATCATTTTCTATTTTCTCGTATTATCTAACCCATCAAATTTATTCATCTATATTCTTTCAAAAACAAAATCTGTTCAACCATATTCACCAATTTACAAGGTAGAAGGGTAAATCAAACCTCAATAGAGTGATCCTGTTTTATCTTTTTCTGACAAGATTTTGGCGTCTAATTACTAAAAAGCTTACAAAAGGTTAATTATTGAGAATCAAACCAGACAGATAGACTACCAGGCCACATTATTTTACTTTTCTCCTTATTAGTTTTTAAGCTGAAAACGTGACAGATAAGTGTACCAATAAGTTCAGTTAATTAGGAGTACATAATTCATGAGTTACTAAAAAGATAGAAATTAGAACCTTCACTGAAGAAAACGATCACAACAGAAATATCAGGAAAAACAACTTCTTGGAAATAAGATGGGCTCGACATGTAAAACCATCCCAAATTTGAAAAATACAGCAAGAGATTATGAAGTCCATACAAGGTAGAGATCAAGATAATCCAGCTGCAGATCCGACAGTGTTGAATCTAATGCCTCAGGCACATCCTCAGGTGCATGATCGTTGCACCTGCAAAATCATTAGAAAGATCTTTATCTGCTTTGCCGCTTATAGACTAATGTACATTGTAGAGTGTTGTGAAAATGGAGCTTCAAAATAGTAAACAGCATCAAACCATAGTTTAGAGGTTATAAACATGTCCTCTCGTTTGACAACCCCCATCTCAAATAGAGACTTTAAAGCTGAGCCGACCTAAATTTTCAGAAAACAATAACAAAAAGAATATTAGCAGGATGTTGGAAAAATGATATAGATCGCACAAGATAATTAGAATGCGACATCTACTAAGGAAAATAAAAATTAGATGAAGAAAACAATAGCTTAACTTAATTTAATGGTTACTGTAAAGCTAATTAACAATATCCTCGAAACAATCAACTGCTAGACATTCTAAAAGAGGACCATCATCAAGAAGATAAAGATAAAACAATAAATGAGAGAAAGCACGCTAATTTTTCTACCAAACAGGACTATCAAGCTCTTTCTATTAAACCTCGGTACCTTGACCTCCTACAAAACATACACCCCGAAAAAAACATACACCTCCTGTTTGGTAATAGGAAAAAAAGATAATTTAGTTGGATTTTTTAGTCATTTTTGAAAAATGTGTATGATATGAAATAAAGTGAATTAGATCTTGTTTGACGCAAGAACCAAAATCAGGACTAAAATAGTACTAGCTTAAAAAAATAATAATAATAATAATAAATAAATTTTTTAATCATTTTACATAAATTTTAATATAAAAAATATTATTTTATTTTACACACGTAATAATTTTAATAAAAATATCAATTTTATTCCACATCCTAGACCAATAATAATTTTAATAAAAATATCAATTTTATTTCACATCGTAGACCAAAATACTTGAATCAAGTATTTTGGTCTACGATGTGAAATAAAATTGATATTTTTATTAAAAATTATTAAGTATATAAAATAAAATAATATTTTTTATATAAAAATTTATGTAAAATGATTAAAAAAATTTATTTATTTATTATTATTGTTTTTAAATTAATACCATTTTAATGTTGATTTTGGCCTTCGTACCAAACAGGGCCTTAGTTATACTAAAAATTATGTAGGATGTGAAATAAAACTAATTAATTTATTAAGATTGTATTCGATGTAAAATAAATAATTGTTAAATATTGAAATTTGTATAAAATGAGATATAAAATAATTTTCAAAGTTTTTCTTAAAATAAATTTAAGATTTTGGCCATAAATAAAATTAACCATGATTTTTAGCCTATTGCCAAACAGGACCTTAGGACCTTTTTGATTGGAGGATATTTTAGTCATGGCTCTGACCAAAGTGACCTCTAGCTTTTTTTAAATAATAATAATAATAAATTACTTTTCATCCTCTGTACACAAACTATAACATAAAAGAATTTACTTTATATCATATCCTACATAATTCTTAATAAATCAATCAACCTTTTTCATATTATATACAATTTTAATATAACTAATTTTATTTTCAATCATATGCGTATTTCAAGGAAAATCATGAATTTTTTTCTCTCTTTTTTTGGTTAAGATTGCAAATGACATTCTAAAAATGGAAGGGATGTAATGGTTTACTGAAAACTGCTAATGCCACGATAAAGAATTGTGCTGGCTAGTCAACTATGCATTCGTGTATCCGGTCAATGGGTAAGGACCAATACCTGTATATCAACACCTCAACTCATTCTTATTCAACTCTCAATGTATCCCAACAAATCTTCCTCTTATATGAGAATCCGAACACATTAGATCCACTTCTCCAGTAGGCCACTTTTAACATATCAAGTGCATGCTACCAAGACCCTATTCAACTACTTGAAGCAAAGTGAGTGTTAATTGCCCGCAAAATTTTTAACTCAACCATCTGAAAGCAAGATGAACCCAAAGAATAACAACCCACGTTAACTACTTGATCCCAACTAAACCGTCAGCTCTAATACCACTTGTTAGGAAGTAAAAAATATTGGTGATATCACCTCTAAGAAAGATTCTACACAACATAGTGAAAATATGGATAAGAAGCCATAGGAACTCAAGAAACCCTTTGTAGAATCAAAGAACAACAAACAAGAAAAAAGAACGCAAAGACATAAATGAAAAATCCTAAAGGTAGAGGAAAATCATGATCGCAGCATGAGAAAATTTACTAATTTTAAATGGTCTCCAGAAAAATATTACAATAGGTCACACTCTAAATTTCAAACCCTAAATACCTTCTGAGATCAAGAATCTTATCATTTAGAATATACATAAACATAATATAAAGAAAAATGTGTAAAGTACTTGCCATTAAATATAGTTGTGCAATTATTATAGCATCGGACTCCCATTGTTTAATTTGACAGTCAGATTGTCCCATCAAACAGTTCAATTGGCCCATCAGATGGTCCGATCACCATGCATTGTCTAATCACCTGTTTGGGGTGAGTGTGTGTGTGTGCACGCTCCCAATAGATTATTCAATCACATTTCAAACAGTCCAATGGGTCATATAAGCAAGCATCTTGAATTTTTGTTTAATGCATTTGATCACAGAGCGGATAGTCCATTCGATGGCCTGTTGCACATAAGAATGAAAAGAACTAGTCCCACATTTTCACCAATCTCCCACTTACGAACTCCACATCCTCATCAATCTCCCATTCACAGATTGATCTTCAAGACACAAGTCCTATACTCCTATGAGGTCAACTCTTTTTGCAGTCTAATCATATTCTTTTCCATCCTAATGCGGTATTGTCTCCTCAACAATCAGCATAGAAACCAACTGAGGCACTATACAATTTCAATTTCTCTATAATGACAAGCTTGGCAAGCATATCGATTGGGTTTTTAGAACCAAAGATTTTCGTAAGTGACAACATCCAATCATCTATCAAGCTGCTAATATAATGATACTTGAGTTGTATGTGTTTTATCCTCGAATGACAATTAGATTATGTGCTGGAAAAAATAGCACTCTAACTATCACTAAACAATACGACCATTCTATTCCTTGAAAATCTTCTTCCTAGCATTCAAGATAGCTATATACTCAGCATCAATGATTGAAAATGACATACATTCCTAAAGCCTAAATATTGAACTAATAGCCTCTCACCTGAGCCTAGATATCCAATTGATAGCATCTCACCGGAGCATCGCACATACCATGAGGTGCTCTTCTTGTAATCCAATCCGCCACTTAAGTTCGCATCTATATATACTTCCAGGTTCACCTCTTTCTTTCTATAACACAAGACATCTTTACAGTGCCTCAATTGACAACTTCTCAATGCTTTGAGACTGAATCCGCCTTAAATCTACTTACACCTCTTTCTGCACAGGTTGTGTTCAATCTTGTGCACACCATTTTTTCTCTCTCAAACACCTAAAAACCTTCCGACAACACCATGAAAATGTCTTCTTCCATCATCATGAAGAACAGAAGTTTCCACACCTAAACACTCCAGGTATGGTGACGACCGAATGTAGATTTTAAGCAGTCATCAAAGGAAGAGGATCTAAAGTATCCTAAGGTAGATTTCCACCGAGGGAAAAAAGTCTCTATAATCCCTAAAGTATCAATGGAAACAAACAAGATCTTCAATTTTTGTAGTCGAAGGTGAATTTCAGGATTTTTGTTACAGGTACTTTTTTTAATACCATGCCCATGTCTTTAATACTCTATGTACCATGAAATGAGCACATTTTCATACTCAAGCAAGCAAAGGGGAAAATCACAGCAAGCAATAAAGGTTACTTCTACACACTCTTCAATATTTAAATGAGTCAATTGCATCTTACAAGCATACTAGAAATCATTCTCGCTATGAACTGAACTTACTGAAAAGTAAAAATACATTCACCAAGCCTTTTTGATCAGCTTAGGGTTTTAAAAGTTATCATGTAAACACTAACATGAGAGTTTTTCTTTTTTGATCAGCACCAATATAAGCAATAATCCTACATAAATGAGAATTCAAAGGATTCGTGTAGTCACTACCTATTGAGATAAAAGCTTAGTTGTTGTTGTTGTTATTTGATTAGCACTAACATGAGAGTCATAAATGTATGCTTCTCAATTCTTCTTTTCATTTCTTTTTTTAATAGCTTAAGGCTTTTCGATGCATTGTTTGCTCTACATTTTACATGTCCATACAATAAAAGTTTATTCTCTAAAACATTATGTTCAATTCCTATACTCTCCCTAATATTATTTTAATGAAAACCAATAACTTCCAATAAAATATGAAGCAGGAAAGAAACCAATCGCTAAAGTAAATGAAAAGACTCAAAATGAACTAAACACTTGTCAAAATATGTAGTCATCAGTGGACACTCATTTAAGAGCTATAAATATTCAAAGTTTTCATCTCAAAAAAATGCCAACAACATGCAAACGATTCAAAAAATATAGAACTAAATATAGACTTATTAGTATTATCAAAAACAAAAAGACTTATCAGCATAAGAATTACAAGCGTACCTCTTTCTCATTATTGTAAGCACTTGCACAGTCAATATGTCTATAACCAGCCTGCATAGTTAAGATGAATGAGAAACTCTAAGCATAGGCGCTAGACAAATTATTCATTATTATCAACATTTTCTAAACTTGGTAAACCACTTAACACAACCAATAAATTTAAAAAAAGAAAACTGAAAAAGCTATACAATAAAGGATCTAGAACGAACATAAATAAGGAAAAAATGACTACATAAGAATCTCTAACCACAATCCATTTGATATAGAAATTTTCCCCATAAAACAGACTGCAAGAATACCCAAAAAAGGCAGTATAGTGAAGTACAATAAAAGTTAATATTTTATAGATTTCTTCTTATCATTGACGGTTCAACTAAACAGAGTCAAGACAATAAACAATAGTACACCATTTAAGCTACTTAAAAATAGTTTAGCTGAGATTTCAAGATGCTCAAGAAAAATACATCAGCTTAACTAATTAACTGGACTAATAAGCTGATTAATGATGAAACAAACAGGTTGGTTAAGTGTAGATTAGTTACAAATTGCAATAATGTAGCTCATGCAGTAGCAAAAATTGCAACGAGGAGTGCTATTTGAGACACTCTACTCTGTAATCGGATTAAGAAAGAAATGAATACATTCTTCTTCTTGATGTCTATTATTCCTCTTTTCTTCTCCTATCCTTCTCTCCATCTTCATCTTCATCTTCCTCTTCCTTTTTCTTTTTTTTTTCTGCTTGAATCTTCAACTGTAGGCTTTAGCTAATTGGATTGGCAGATCTGCACGCATCAAGTGGTATCAGAGCCTGCGATCCTCAGCAAAATAATGGCGGAAGGAACCAGGTCTCAAGATTTCAATAAACTCAAAGAATCTCTTCGTCAGCTCTTGAAAGAGGCAACTGGTTGACAAGATGTGCGAATTGATAGAGTGGAAGAGCAGAATGAACGGCTGCAAAATCTTGGACGGAAACAGTGGTGGCAATGGAGCTTCGACATCGGGAAGAAATTCGAGCATGGAAGGAACTCTGGCCAACCTCATTTGGAGTAGCAAACTCTTAGCAACCAATTAGAGCAACAATGAGTTCAGATCAACTCAACTCTAGTAGATCTGTTAATTCCTACCTTCTTCCCACTCGATTAGCAAAGGTTGAACTACCCAAGTTCTCAGGGCAAGATGTTAAGGGATTGGTTTTTAGATGTGAACATTTCTTTGAAATTGATAACACCCCATCAGATTTTCGTTTGAAGTTGATCTCCATATATCTAGAAGGAAAAGCGCTACACTGGCACCAAAATTACATGAGAAGGGGAATTTGGTTAGTTGGGAGGAGTACAAACAAGCGGTATGCCAAAGATTTGCAGAAAGGGCATATGAAGACCCATTATCTGAATCTTTGAAAGGGCATACAAAGACCCATTATCTGATCTTATCGTACTCAAGCAAGAGGGATCTGTGGCAGAATACTTGAATAAAATTGATGAAATATGCGATAAAATTGATTCTCACTGAAGAACAGACTCTAAGCTTCTTTATTACAGGGCTACGGGAAGAGATTCAATATGGAGTCAGATTGTTAAGATCCAAAAACATGAGAGAAGCAACTAATCTAGCTAGCATCCAGGAAATGGCTTCAGGAGTTTTGAATCGAAAGCGAATGTATCCAATGAAGATAAATAACAATTTGCCACTCTTGCTACCTACCCCAACTTAGGAGTGGCAATATATGACTCGACCCGTGAACTCGACCCGAACCCGACCCGCAAATTTCGGGTATGGGTCATGAATTTTGACCCATTTATTAAACGGGTTCGAGTTAGGCATAATCGGGTCGGGTAGGGTTCGGGTTGGACATTTATCAAAAAATACTCTATAAATGAGTCGGGTTCGGGTTGAGGCTATTCGGAAGCTAGTGGTTAATAACGTTGGGTCCTATTTCATGGAACTTTCAGAAAATGCAGATGAAGGTTTGGTATTTGAAAAGGTGACACTTAAGGGAATAAAGAAGCAATATATGCAAATACTAGAAGGAAAAAAGGGTATCCAAGGTCATGCAAAACTCTTCTATGGTGGTACAAGTAAGTCTGCAAGCAGTAGAAGTGGAAGAGACATAAAAGAAGGAAGTTGAAACCGAATTGGATGTTAAGCAAACAGGCGAAAATTGATGATTTGATTAATTGTTACAGTGATATATTTTCCGAACCTGCAAGAGTACCTCCTCTTAGAGAACATGATCATCAGATTACATTAAAGAGTGGGGCTGAACTTGTCAGTGTAAGACCGTAAAGATATCCATATTTGCAGAAAACAGAAATTGAGAAGTTAGTGGCTGAAATGAAGGCTGTGGGAGTTATCAGAAACAATTCTAGTCCTTTTTCTTCACCAGTGGTTTTGGTTTAAAAAAAAGGATGGAACTTGGAGACTGTGTATTGATTACAAGGAGTTGTATGCAAAAACAATGAAGGACAAGTTTTCAAGCCCAGTGACTGAGGAACTTCTAGATGAACTTCATGGCTCTAAATTGTTTTCCAAGATAGAATTGAGGGCAGGCTACTGGCAGATAAGAATGAAGGAGGAGGATATATTCAAAACTGTATTCAGAACACATTAAGGGCATTATGAATTTCTTGTTATGCCTTTTGGCCTTACTAATGCTCCCACCACTTTCCAAAGTTTGATGAATGAAGTCCTCTTTCCATATTTGAGGAAGTTTATTTTGGTTTTCTTTGATGATATTTTGATATATAGCTCAACTTGGTCTTCTCATCTACAACATCTGGAAATTGCTTTTTCACTTTTGAGACAGCACCAACTTCATGTTAAGAAGAACAAATGCTTGTTTGGGGTAACTAAGGTGAATTATTTGGGTCATATTATTTCTTCTGAAGGAGTAGAGACAGATCCAGAAAAGTTAGAAGCTATGAAATCATGGCCTCCACCCAAAACAGTGAAAGAACTCAAGAGATTCTTGGGACTCACTGGGTATTACAGACGTTTTATCAGAAACTATGGTCAACTTGCTAAACCACTCATAGCTTACTCAAGTTAAATGGGTTCTAGTGGAACGAGGAAGCAAGTAGAGCTTTTGAACAGTTGAAAGAAGTGGTAATAACTCCACCAGTCTTAGCACTTCCAAATTTTAAAAAAGAATTTGTTTTGGAGACTGATGCGTCAAGAGAGGGAATTAGGGCTGTTCTCATGCAGGAGAGAAGACCCGTGGCATTTTTTAGCAAGGCATTATCTGGCAAAAACCTAGCTCTCCCTACATATGAGAAAGAAATGCTGGCGATTGTGGTAGCAGTGCAGAAGTGGAGACCATATCTGGTTGGAGTACATTGCAAGATCAGGACGATTTTCTTTGTCAACGTCATGAAGATCTAGGAGATCTGTGTATTAGAAGAAATTACTAGTCCTAGGTACTTTTGGAATGAAATGGAGGTGGCGTTTTATATCCACCCTATCCACATTACATGTTAATGCCTATCAAATAAATCTAGGTACATCCCTGGTTTCTCAAGCGAACAGGCATTTCCACCCTATGAGCATCTCCTTGTTACTTTGTTATTATTGTTATGTAAGTAGCTTTATTTTGGCAGTAAGCCGGTAATCTCCATATTATATAGAGGTTTTCAACTTTAGCTTCTTCTTGGATTTTTGGCCTATGTTTCTTTGTTTTTATAATTTTTCGAAGTTATGAGGTACTGTTGTTACTTCATTGTTTCATGAGAGTTTAAAATATTTGATGGAGCAAGGAATTTCTACACCTGCACAGCAAAAATGGATAGCCAAATTAGCAGGATAAAATTATGAAATCAGCTATAAGAAGGGAATTGATAATAGAGCAGCAGATGCACTATCCAGAAGAGTAGCAAGAAGCTGTGCCTTTAAGCATACAACTCAAGGAGTCAGTACAGAACTTATGATTGAAATACAACAATCTTAGAAGGAAGATATTAAAATACAACAGCTGATTTTAAACTCTCAAACTACTTCTATCCTTCCATACACCTGGGAGCATCAGCAACTTGGAAAGGCAAACTGGTGGTTGGCTGGAATCAAGAGCTGAGAACTAAGATTGTTCAAATGATGCATGTAGATGCTGCAGGGGGCCATTTTAGAACACATGCAACTACCAAAAGAATTAAAGAGGTTTTCTATTGGAAGGGAATCTCAAAGCTTGTGAGAGTAATTGTGAGGCAATGTGAAGTGCGTCAGCGTAACAAGTACAGTGCTTCGGCCTATCCATGACTTCTACAACCACTTCCTATTCCTAGTAAGGCATGGTCTGAAATTTCAATAGACTTTATCGAAGGATTTCCCTCTTCTACTAGTAAGAGTGTAATTTTAGTAATTGTAGACCGCCTTACTAAATAAGCTTACTTCTTAGCTTTATCCCATCCTTACTCTTCCTCTGAAGTAGCCCAAATTTTCCTAGAAAATGTATTCAAATTGCATGGTATGCCTACAATAGTAATCAGTGACAGAGACCCAATCTTTATAAGCAAATTTTGGAAGGATTTTCTTAAGATGCAAAGGGTCACTCAACATATGTCAACGTCCTACCATCCTCAAACGGATGGTCAAACTGAGGTTGTGAATCGTTGCTTGGAAACATACTTGCGTTGTATGACCTTTGAGAACCCGAAACTGTGGGTTAAATGGTTACCATTAGCAGAGTGGTGGTATAATACAAATTATCATACATCTATCAAAACCACACCTTATCAGGCGTTATATGGGCAGCCTCCTCCGCTAGCAGTACCTTATACAACAGGGGATTCCAAAGTAGATGCAGTTGATAGAAGCCTTTCAGCAAGGGAAGCAGCAAGAAGCATGCTAAAGAAGAATTTAGAAGAAGCTCAGAATGGAATGCGTCAAATGGCAGATAGGACAAGATCTGAGCGCAGCTTTGGAATAGATGAATGAGTGTATGTCATAGGCAAGATTCTATAGCTCACAGACTCAGCCATAAGTTGTCTCCACGCTATTCTGGACCCTTCCAAATTAGTGAAAAAGTGGGAACAGTGGCATACAGATTGAAACTACCAGAACGGGTCTCGGATTCATCCAGTTTTTCATGTGTCCATGCTAAAAAAGCACATAGGGAATAGATTGGCTAAAAGCAGTTTTCCAGCTATAGTGAATGATAATGGACAACCTATATTAGAGCGAATAGCCATCCTTGATAGAACAACAATAACAATAACAACAACAACCAAGCCTTAATCCCACTAGGTGGGGTCGGCTACATAAATCCTTTGCTTCCATTGCGCCCTATTAGTTACCAAATTCTTATCTAAGTCTAAGTAACTAAGACCACTTATTATAGTTTCTTGTCATGTCTTCTTTAGTCTCCCTCTTCCTCTTTGTACATAGGTAAAATTCAATAACTCAATTTTTCTAACTGGAGCTTCAATCGGCCTACTATTTAGATGTTCAAACCATCTAAGCCGACTTTCTCTAAGTTTATCCTCAATTGGTGCAACACCAACTTTCTTTCGGATATACTCATTTCTCATTCTATCCTTTCGTGTATATCCACACATCTACCTTAATATCCTCATTTCTGCAACATTTATTTTATTTGTAAGTTTCTTCTTTACACGCCAGCATTCTGCACCATATATCATCGCTGGTCTTACTACAGTTTTATAAAATTTACCTTTAATTCTGGATGGAATTTTTCTATCGCACAACACACCAGAAGTATTTCTCCATTTTACCCATCCTGCTTGAATCCTGCTAATAACGTCATTATCTATTTCGCCATCATTTTGTATAATTGATCTAAGGTATTTAAAGCGATCATTTTTTTTGACAATTTGATCACCAATTGTCACATCTTCAATATAAGTATTTCTTTCTTGACTAAATATGCACTCCATATATTCAGTTTTTTATCTACTGAGATGAAAACTTTTAGATTCTAGAGAATTCCTCCAAAGCTCTAGTTTCGCTTTAGCTCCTTCTTTAGTTTTCTCAACAAGGACAATATCATCTGCGAAGAACATACACCAAGGCACTTTATCTTGGATATGTTCAGTCATGACTTTCATATTCAAAGCAAAAAGATACGGACTTAAAGCCGAGCCTTGGTGTAATCCAACTGTAATAGAAAAATTCTTAGTCAAACCTCCTTGTGTCCGAACACAGGTAACAACTCTTTCATACATGCCTTTAATAACTTGAATATAAGTAGTGTAAATCTCTTTCTTTTCTAAAACTCTCCAAAATACTTCTCTTGAGACTTTATCATAAGTTTTTTCCAAATTAATAAAAACCAAATGTAGGTTTTCCTTTCTCTCCTTAAATTTCTCCATTAAACTTCTTAATAAATGAATGACTTCTATAGTAGATTTAACTGGCATAAAACCAAACTGATTCTCAGATACCTTAGTATTATGGCGTAACTTTTGTTCGATCACATTCTCCCAAAGTTTTAAAGTATGACTCATTAATTTAATTACTCTATAATTGGCACAATTTTATATATCATTTTTATTCTTATAAATAGGTACTAATATACTCATTTTCCATTCATTTGGCATCATTTTAGTCTTCAAAATCATATTAAATAATCTAGTGAGCCAACAAACTCCTTCATCTCCTAAGCACTTCCAAACATCTATTGAGATGTTATCTGGTCCTACTGTTTTTTTTATGCTTTATCTTCTTTAAAGCTTTCCAGACTTCAGCTTTACTAATACATCAGATGTATGAGTAATTTTTACTTTCTTATGGGGTGCTTAATTCTGTAAGATTAATTGAATTTTCACAACCTTCATTGAAAAGTTGTTGAAAGTAACTCATCCATCTATCTTTGATATCTTCTTCCATGAAAAGTACTTTTTGATCTTCATCTTTAATACATTTTACTTCAATTAAATCTTTAGTTTGTCTATATCTTGCCTTGATAATCCTATACAAATTATCTTTTTCCCTTTTTAGTGTCTAGCTTCTTATATAAAAATTCTCAAGAGCTATATTCTTTGCATTGCTTACTGCTTTCTTAGATTCTCGTTGAGCCACTTTATATTTCTCCTACTTATTCTTATTTTTATTTTTTAACCAATTTCTATAACAAATCTTCTTCTCCTTACTTTTTTCTTGTGTATCATCTTTCCACCACCAAGTATCTTTATTATTTGGAATCATTCCTTTGAATTCTCCCAGCACATCCTTCGCCACCTTACGGATACAGTTAGCAACTGTCAACCACATAAGATCAGTTTCCCCATTAATGTTCTATTGCCCAAGTTCTAGAACATTTTTCTTAAATATACATTTGTTCTCATTTTTTGGATTCCACCATTGAGTCCGAAGATAAGATTTTGACTTATTATTTCTTCTCCAATACTTTATCTCGGAATCTAAAACCATTAATCGATGTTGGGTAGTCAAACATTCACTTGGAATGACTTTACAATCTTTACAATCCAAGCGATCTCGTTTCCTTATAAGAAAATAATCAATTTGAGTTCTTGAAGTTCCATTCTTGTACGTGATAACATGCTCATCTCTCATCTTGAATAAAGTATTAGCAATTACAAGATCATATGCTGAAGAAAACTCTAAAATAATTTTACCCTCCTCATTTATCTCTCCAAAATCATAACCACCATGGATACTATTAAATTCCTCAGCAACACTTCCAACATGTCCATTTAAATCTCCTCCAATAAATAATCTTTCCTCCTGAGGTATCTCTTGTATTAACTCTTCCAAATCATTCCAAAATTTTTCCTTTATGCTTGCATCCAAGCCTACTTGGGGAGCATACACACTTACAATGTTAATAATCATTCCATTGATTATAATTTTTAAAGTCATAATTCTATCACAATTTCTCTTAACTTCCACTACGTGATCCTTCAAGCTCTTATCCAGAATTATACCCACTCTATTCTTGTTTTTATTCTTACCAGAGTACCAAAGTTTAAAATCTAAGCCATCAATTTCCTTAACTTTCTCTCCAACCCATTTTGTTTCCTGCAGGCACAAAATATTAATCTTTTTATGGATCATAATATCTACCAACTCCATTAGCTTGCCCGTCAGGCTGCCTATATTCCAAGTTTCTAATCTAATCCTACTGACTTGAGTTCTAGTATGATGGGCTAGCTTCTTTACCCGCATCCATCCATGATGTGGGGACCCTTGCTCACTTTTCACTACACCCGGGCGTCGATGTAGCGGCCCTTGCCAATTTTTCACTGTATTCAGGCAATAAAGCGCGTCGCTTCCAGGGAACGCCCTAGCTTTAGCGCAATTTTTTAAAAGATTCATGTCATGATTGATTCGACAAGTTTTACGCTGGCTGTCGACTGCCTAACGCAACCATCCTTGATAGAAGATTAGTTAAAAAAAGAGATAGAATTCAGGTGCAATTGTTGATTCAGTGGTCAAATTCCAGTAAAGAAGATGCGTCCTAGGTTAGCGCTGAAGTGTTGCGATAGAATTTTCCGCACTTCAGTTTGAACCCTTGAGGACAAGGGTTTTAAAGGGGAGGGAATTGTTGCAAACAAACAGGTTGATTAACGTTGTTTGGTTGGCTACAGGAAGAAGAGTAGATTAGTTACAAATTGCAATAATGTAGCTCATGCTGTAGCAGAAATTGCAGCGAGGAGTGCTATCTGAGACACTCTACTCTGTAATCGGATTAAGAAAGAAATGAATGCATTCTTCTTCTTGATGTCTATTATTCCTCTCTTCTTCTCCTATCCTTCTCTCCATCTTCATCTTCCTCTTCCTTTTTCTTTTTTTTTTTCTGCTTGAATCTTCAACTGTAGGCTTCAGCTAATTGGATTGGCGGATCTGCACGCATCAATTAACTAGATAACCCATGAAGCAAAAGCCATCATACAGCAAGAATCCCTAGTCGTTGGAAGTTAAAACATTATCTAGAAGAAATTTCCGCACGAATTTACAGGAAACCAAATCAGTAAGACTACAGAAATCCAAAGACTTTAAAGGCTAACTAGATCTGACAAACATTGACGCCAAAGCACGAAAACTTGATGGGATCTTCCCGCCGGTCGGCCTGCCGCGGGCCGAGCCCGGTCGACGGGATCTCCGTCTTCGCCGCCTCGGTGTCACACATTGAACGAATCGAGAGAAGGGACCATCTCCAAGTCTACGAAGAAGAAGCAAGCAATGAAGCAACTGCGACACAAGACGGTGCACAGTGGCGATCTGCCATAGCTTAAGCTTTGTGGGAGAACGCGGGAAGGCTAACACGGGGATAAGGGTGTTGATATCGAACATCGAAAATTCATCAAGATTTTAGATTGAATTAAAATCGAGTTAATTTTAGATTTAAATTTTTTTAGAAATAATTACAATTTAATCTTCTATCTTTTATATCTTTATTAATAGATCAAAAATATTTATTTTAAGTTCAAAATCATTTATTTTGGATTCAAATCAACTCAAAAATTTAAATCCCAAATTAAATTCTGGATGTTACAATTCTCTCCACCTTTAGAAATTTTGTTTTCAAAATTTACATAAATAATTTCACAAATTTTATTGTACATTCGAACTGATTTGTAAGGAGGTGAAAAAGTTGAGACCAAAACGTAATTGTTACTATTTTTTTGAATTTTAAAAAAAATAAAGATAATTCAAAATTTAAAATAATTTAAAATTAAATATAAATAATTTGAGGCTAGGAGGTGAAAAGGTTGAGACTAAAAGACAATTTTAGTTATTTTTTGACAAATGATAATTTGAGAAAAATATTTGGACTTAAATATAAATTATTTAGATCTATTTTTAAGAAGATCAAACAATTAAGACCAAAAGGCAGTTATGAGTTTTTCAATTTAAATAATAGGAAGAGGGGTGGGGTGGCATTGCGTTGGCAGCTTCAGCCAATATCTGTTTTGTTCATTTTTTTAAGAAATTATTATAGGTTAATTCTTTAATTTTTATATCCTTATAAATAAATTCAAACATATTTATTTGAGATCTAATATTATTCATTTTGAGTCCAAATTAAATCAAACTTTTAAATCCCAAATTAAATTCTAGATGTCACAATTCTCCCCACCTTTAAAAATTTCGTTCCCAAACTTTACATAAATAATTTCACGAATTTCATTATATATTCGAACCAATTTATAAGAGAGTGAAAAAGATCATACCACAATATAATTACAGTGAGTTTTTCAATTTAAATATTGAAAGAACGGTAGTGCGGCGGCTGTTGAAGTTTGGCAGGGCATCCCCATCTTTTTGTTTAATTTTTTAGGAATAATTATAATTTAGTTTTCTATCTTTTATATCTTTATTAATAGGTCAAAAATATTTATTTTAGGTTCAAAATTATTTATTTTGGGTTCAAATCAATTCGAAAATTTAAATTCCAAATTAAATTCTGGATGTTATAATTCTCCCCACCTTTAAAAATTTTGTTTCAGAAATTCACATAAATAATTTCACAAATTTCATTGTACATTCGAACTGATTTGTAAGGCGGTGAAAAAGTTGAGACCAAAATACAATTATTGCTTTTTTTCTAAATTTTTAAATTTAAAAAATACAGAACAAAAAATTTTTCTGATTAACTCTTCTTGTTATATATATATATAGTATAAATATATTAAGTTAATCATAAGTTAAATTAGTCAATTTTAAATTAAATAAAATATAAATAAATTTATAGCTAGTAGTAATAATTTTCGCATAAAATTACTGAAATTATTTTGCAGTAAAAGTGAAATAAAAATTGAGAGAGAGAGAGAGAAGGAAAGGCGTTGATCGCCGTACCTCGACGGCGGCTATGACGGCGGCGCCGACGTTCTTGGCTTGCCACGTGCCGAGCCCAACGGCGGGGATCTTCGCCCCGGTGTTGAGAACGAAGATCTCGGCCATTGCTTTTCAACTGCCTTTTTCTCTGCAGCAGGTAAAGGGAGACGGAGGCCTCCAACATATAAACGATTCAGTGGGCCCCGCCGTTCATAAAAAATTTATACACATAATCGTTTAATTCATCTCACTTCTAGTTCCGATGAGTATAGATCTCAAAATTCAACTCGAGAAACAGCAATGATTTTAGATCAATCATGACCGTTACGACACGAGGTCGGATACGTGTTTAACATAAGTACAACCGTTTTTGCCCAGCTCATTAATAAGTAAGGCAATTAATTTTACTCGAACATCAAAAATCGCTCGAAGATTGAATCGAGCTCGGCTTGATCGAAACCAGCTATTCTTTTAACTCCAAAGCCATTCAAACAATATTTATTATAAATTATTTTTTTAAGTTTTTATTTTTAAACAATAAATTAAAATAAATAGTTATAATTTAAGCTAATTGAATGAACAAATACATTTATATATAATATTTGGCCAAGAGATTGAAGATTAATCAAAATTCGAATCGGCTTGGCTCAGATCGAGCTTGAGTCTATAACAAATGAGCGAGACCTATCTTGAATCAAGATCTGATTGAACTCTTCTCATTCATTCTCTAGATAAATTGAGATCGAATTGAAAACTTTCAATTTAATTTTGAGCCGAAATCAGATCAAATCGAGATCAAATTGTTTACAACTCTATTAATAAGTTAAAATAAAAAAAAAGAAAAATCAAATATATGAAAAATTTTATTTAAAAACAGATGATAAATGAATTTGTTTTATAATATATATTTTCTATCTATAATATAAAATTAATTTATCTTAATAGACAAATTACTAGTCATATATATATATATATATATATATATATGACTAGTAATTTGTCTTGTTCCCTTTGTAAGTAATTTAAGATGAATATTTAGGAGTAAAGACAAAAATCACTATATATATATATATATTGTATTTTTTTAATTAAGCTATGCCATTTGAAATTTATTGGTCATATCATCTAATTTTTCCTTAAAAAATATAAAATGATAAATAACACTTTAATTAAAAATATATATATTTTGTTATTAAAAATAAAATATTATGTACATCTCATAAAAAATTTAAAATTATATATTTTATATGAAATTTTTGAAAAAAATTATGAATTAAATTATTGTTGCCTATTATATATGATCTATAAATCCATAATAAAAGCTTTCATCTCCCTAAATTAACTTTATATGAATTTGATATATAATTAATTTACGAAATAAATGTTATTTATAGTATAATATAAGCACCCCAAAAGAAAGTAAAAATTACTCATATATCTGACGTATTAGTAAAGCTGAAGTCTGAAAAATTTTAAAAAAGATGAAGCATAAAAAAGCAATAGGACCAGATAACATCCCAATAGATATTTGGAAGTACTTAGGAGATGAAGGAGTTTCTTGGCTTTCTACATTGTTTAATATGATTTTAAAGACTAAAAGAATGTCAAACGAATGAAGAAAGAGTATATTAATACCTATTTATAAGAATAAAGACGATGTATAAAATTATGCCAATTATAAAGAAATTAAATTAATGAGTCATACTTTAAAATTTTGGGAGAGGGTGATTGAACAAAGGTTATGCCATAATACTAAGGTATATGAGAATCAGTTTGGTTTTATGCCAGGTAAATCTACTATAGAAGTCATTCATTTATTAAGAAGTTTAATAGAGAAATTTAAGGAGAGAAAGGAAAACCTACATTTGATTTTTATTGATTTAGAAAAGGCTTATGATAAAATCTTAAGAGAAGTATTTTGGAGAGTCTTAGAAAAGAAAGGGATTTACACTGCTTATACTCAAGTTATTAAAGACATGTATGAAGGAGCTGTTACCTGTGTTCGACACAAAGAGGTTTGACTAAAGGTTTTCTTATTATAGTTGGATTACATCAAGGCTCGGCTTTAAGTTCATATCTTTTTGTTTTGATTATGGAAGTCATGACTGGACGTATCCAAGATGAAGTGTCTTGGTGTATGCTCTTCACAGATGATATCATCCTTATTGAGAAAACTAAAGAGGGAGCTAAAGCGAAACTAGAGCCTTGGAGGAATCCTCTACAATCTCAGTAGATCTAAAACTGAATATATGAAATGCACATTTAGTCAAGAAAGAAATACTTATATTGAAGATGTAACAATTGGTGATCAAATTGTCAAGAAGAGTGAGCGCTTTAGATACCTTGGATCAATCATATAAAATGATAGTGAAATAGATAATAATATTATTAGCAGGATGAGTAAAATGGAGAAATGCTTCTGATGTGTTGAGCGATAGAAAAATCTCATCCAGAATAAAATGTAAATTTTATAAAACTGTAGTAAGACTAGCGATGATATATGATACAGAATGCTAGCCTGCAAAGAGAAAATATATAAATAAAATAAATATTTCAGAAATGAGAATGTTATTCATGTAGCCGACCCTAGGATTTGACATGCATTCGAGCGCCGGCGAGCAAGCTCCGATGGGGAGAATTGGAAGAAGATGAAGCTGAAGATTTGGATTCCGTTTTGCCACAATGCGCGGCTTTAGGGGGCGACGAGAATGGTATTGGGGAGATAATGGAGTACAAGTTCAAGAATGGCAACAAGGTCGAGATCACAACAACTACGCTGGCGCACCCGCAAACTCGCTCCGGCAAGGCTCAGCGATCTTGGCCTCGAGCGCCGGTCATGGCCTAAATTTGGGGATGCCGCGCATGAAGACGCCAGCAGCCGCCTCACTGTGGTCTCCACTGAAGTGAGATTCCTCGAGAGGCCTAGGGCTCCTGGTTTGCAGCCCGGACTTTATCTTTTTCTTCGATTTGTATACATCATTTTCCTTGGCAACCATGGGTTAGTGGGGTTAATAAACGCTAACCCTGCTAACCCTTCTGTTGGTTAATCCTTCCCCAATACTGGGTTAAGGCTTATGAATGAATGGGGTAGTATTAAGGAAGAATCTTAAATCACATTGATGAACGCATCAAAAAGGCAAAAATAAGAATTCAATTATTTCAGGAGATTCTTAGCATTCAAATTCTCAGCAATTAAGGCACAATCAGCATTTCAGGAAAGCAACCAAATCAAATTTAATTGTTGTAAATATTTGTCCTGGCGGTGATAACTCACCAATGCAAATGGCAAATTTCACCCGTACGACCACATAGGCAACAGATAATTGCGCCTAGCCAAGGTAACTCTCACTCTCAATACCCTCGGTCACGTGGTCGTGGCCGTAACAACATATATAGGGTCGTGGACGCTATACACCGCAACACTCAAATTCAAGCAAAGATGCAGACCTTGTCAAATTTGCAATTATTATTGGGAACTCACTGCTGCCACAACTGCCAATAAACGATTTTGATTTATCATTACAAATCAAATTGTGATACCAGAAGGCCATCTCCTCAACTCCAAGCTAATAATATGCTATTCTACTACACCTCAATTTCCTCCTGTGGATCCCACTTGGTATCCGGATACTGGTAGCAACAAATCATATTGACCCCAGATTTGCACATTGCTGCCAAACCGAAGAGAGTACAATGGCATGGATCAAGTCTATGTTGGTAACGGATCAGGTTTGAACATTGCCCATATTGGCAACACCTCCATCCCTTCTTTCCCAAATTCTGCTCATTCTTAAAGATGTGTTTACATGTTCCTTCATTATCAAAAAATTTAATCTCTATTTCCAAACTCACAGATGATAACCATATTTATCTTGAATTTCACTCTTCCCTTATTTTGTGTGAAGGATACCACCACGGGGAAGGAAATTCTTCGCGGCCCCAAAAATTGATGGGCCTTTATCATCTTCCTAGTTACTTGATCACCAGAGCCTCATACGGCATTTCATTGTCATGTTCTCATGTGGCAAGATCTCAATCAAAGTGGCATGCTCGTCTTGGTCACCCTGCACTCCCAAGGTCGTCAACCGTGTTTTCTCTATTCTAGGCTTTCCTTTACATAAAATAACTAGTATTCCTCTTTGTTCATCATGTCATAAAGCAAAGAGTTGTCATCTTCCTTTCTCTTCTTCTACCTTTGTTACTTCTACCCCTTTAGAACTTATTATGTCAGATGTTTGGGGACCAGCTCCTATGTTATCAACTAATGGTAATAGATATTATGTTACCTTCATTGATCATTTTAGTCGGTTTACTTGGATTTATCCTATTGCTAATAAATCCTCTGTTTTCTCATGTTTCGTGCATTTCAAACGCCATGTTGAGCTTTTATTTTCCACAAAAATTAAAAGTTTCAAAGTGACTGGGGTGGAGAATAATAGAAGCCTTTCAAAATTTTGATGAACACGGAATCACTCATCGCATCGCATGCCCACGATACTCACCAACAAAAATGGTCCTCGCTGAACGAAAACATCGGCATATAATCGAAACCACTCTTGCTCTCCTTGCACATGCAATCTATGCCATTGAAGTTTTGGAGGATGCAGCCTACATGTGCTATTTTTCTCATTAACAGAATGCCCTACACCACTTCTTAATCATGTCTTCAGCCCTTTGAAAAATTATTTAATCTCCTCCTGATTATCATATGCTCCGCACCTTCGGGTGTTGTTGTTATCCCCTTCTTCGCCCATACAATAAAAATAAGTTTGCTTATCATTCCACTGCTTGTGTTTTTCTGGGCTATAACAACAACTCTAAAGGATACAAGTGCCTTGATATCTCTACTGGACGAATATATATATCTCGTGATGTTCGATTTGATGAAGCAGAACTTCCTTTCTCGGCAAGCACAACTCCATCCTCTTCTCCATCAACCTCATTAATTTCTCCTACTTCTTTTTCATCTCCAACCATGGCCATTCTCAAGCCAGCATCTCAGTCACAAGCTTCCTCAACATCCTGTGGGACAACTTCACCCATGACACCAAATGCAATCACCTTCACCACCACTGCCGATGACTCCAACTCCACCACAGCTAACAACCAAGACCCACAAGAACCCCAACCTCCAGTCCCATTGTTCAAGCTACTACAATCTCAACACCTCCTTCTTCTCCCATTCTCAAGGAGCGCACAATGTCTGATATCTTGCGTCGAGCTCCTATAGCAAACATAACCAACTCACCACCTTCAGAGAGGTTGCCCTCTACCCAAACCAGCCTCAAAATACTTAATTCCTACTGCTCTCCTTTGTGAATAAATATCAACCAGATCCAACCTCTTTCTCTGTTTGCTAATAAGTTTTTCACATTGGCGGCAAGCTATGGCAGATGAGTTCAATGCCCTTGGTCAAAAATGGGACTTGGACTTTAGTCTCTGCTCCTCCAAATAGTAACATTGTTGGATGCAAATGGATTTTTAAAACTAAACGGCATGCTGATGGCTCCATTTCTCGCTACAAGGCCAGAATTAGTGGCTAAGGGTTTTACTCAACAATATGGGATTGATTATTCTGAGACCTTCAGCCCTGTTATAAAACCCACAACAATCCGAATTATCCTTTCTATAGCCATATCTAAACACTGGCCCCTTCAAACAGTTAGATGTTCAAAATGCTTTCTTACATGGTCACCTAGAAGAAGAAATTTTTATGAAGCAGCGCACCTGGATTTATCGACCATCATGCACCACACTTGGTTTGCCGTCTTCATCGTTCTCTTTATGGATTGAAACAGGCTCCTCGAGCATGGTTTTATCGGCTATATGACCACCTCATAAAGTATGGATTTGTTGCTCTACTTGTGATCCTTCCTTATTTTTGTACGACAATAATGGCATAATCATGTATCTACTGGTCTATGTTGGATGATATTATCTGACTGGGAACAACCAAGTTGCTCTTCGACAGCTCCTTTATGATCTCTCCAAAGAAAATCTCCATCAAGGATCTAGGTCCTCTACATTTTTTCCTGGAATTCAAGTAACTCGATCCCAAGGTCACTTTTCTTATCACAACAACAATATCCCTCGACCTTCTTCAACGCACCAGTATGCTAGAAGCTAAGCCTTGTCATAGTCCTCTTGCCCCATCAATAAAAATTTCTGCTACTGATGGTACTACACTTTCTGATCCAACTGAATATAGAAGTGTTGTAGGATCCCTCCAATACTAGTAATTACAAGGCCTGATATCGCCTATGCTGTCAATAAGGCCAGCCAATTCCTTGCTCAACCAACCACAGAACACTGGTCAATTGTTAAACGAATTTTACGCTACTTAAAAGGCTCTGTTTCACATGGATTAACACTGCATTCCACAACTTCACTCTGCAAGCCTATTCAGATGCAGATTGGGCAGGTTGTCCTGATGATAGACGATCGACTACTGGTTTGCTATCTTCTTTGGCAACAATCTTGTATCATGGTGCGCAAAAAAACAGCACACTATATCTCGATCTAGTACAGAGGCGGAGCTACGTGCACTTGCTGCTGCTACAACCGAGTTACTTTGGACGCAGCATCTACTTCGAGAACTTAAAGTCCCTTACTCCTCTCCAACTATTTGGTGTGACAATATTGGAGCACTGTACTTATCAGCTAATCCTATGTTCAAAGCTCGAACAAAACACATCGAAGTCGACTTTCATTTGTCGCCAACTTGTCTTTCAAAAACAACTTCATGTTCAGTATTCAGTACTCAAGATCAGGTGGCAGACATTTTCACTAAGAGCCTAGCTCAGCTACTTTCCTTCGTCTTCGATCCAAATTGAACGTCGGCCAACCGCCGCCCAATTTGCGGGAGCGTATTAAGGAAGAATCTTAAATCACATTGATGAACGCATCAAAAAGGCAAAAATAAGAATTCAATTATTTCAGGAGATTCTTAGCATTCAAATTCTCAGCAATTAAGGCACAATCAGCATTTCAGGAAAGCAACCAAATCAAATTTAATTGTTGTAAATATTTGATATTAAAAGCTTTCCATCTTTTGTAATCGCATGTAATTGTAAATCCTATTATAAAAAGGCTCGACGGGCTGAGTGCAATACACAAGAAAAGAGCATCAGCCTTTAGTACATTTGTCTAACTCTAAATCGAGTATATGATGTTTATCTCTATGTTTTATAACAGGTAGATAGCGGATTAATATAATTCATGGGTTTGTAGCTAAACATAATTCCTCTAACTCCACCTAGGGACCTAGGGTAAATTACTTCTGTGATTAACTAACTTGGGTTAGCTAACCCCCATCCCCATGCCAAACAGGCCAGCTTTTTGGACGATTATTGTATCATTTGCCTTAGAGGGCATTTGGTTTGATGTTATCTTGTTGTCTTGTCTTATCATGTAGATGCCTTGCTATTTTCTCTATTTTTCCATAGAAACATAGAAATAGCAATATGCTTAAGGAACAATGTTAATTATTTATTTTGAAATTTATGTAAAGTGTGAAATAAAGTTGATTTTAATGTTAGAGTTCATGCAGTATTGCTAGTTTAATATTGAAATTTATATTAGACGTGACCATAAGATTAATTTTAATTGAGATTAAAGTTAATTTGGGCAAATAAACAACCCCCATTGTTGATGTTTAAGGAAAGATACGGAGATTGATATAAAGTATGGATATTCATGAGAAACAAATCTTGGTTTTCTGGAAAAGCTTTCATTGTTGTTGGTGTTGGGTATACTCATTCCAATTGTTTTATGTGAATTCATGCTAAGATTTCATCCAGATCCGTTCCTTACACTTGCTTGATATCCTGAGAATACAACTTAGCCTTTTATCTGTCTAATTTGGTTGAACACAGGTGAAATTGATGATGTATTTTGTTGCAACACTAATATTTGGCCAGATAAGCTCAGTCAGTAGTTCTGAAGGTTGTAAGGTATAAACTTTATGAACTTTCAATGCTTGGAAAGTTGATTTCAGTGAAAGTCGTTCATATACATTCAATTTTTTTTTTTTTTTTTTT
>KZ451906.1:2427364-2498613 GCA_002786265.1 Apostasia shenzhenica
AAACAACTTCATGTTCAGTATATCAGTACTCAAGATCAGGTGGCAGACATTTTCACTAAGAGCCCTAGCTCAGCTACTTTCCTTCGTCTTCGATCCAAATTGAACGTCGGCCAACCGCCGCCCAATTTGCGGGAGCGTATTAAGGAAGAATCTTAAATCACATTGATGAACGCATCAAAAAGGCAAAAATAAGAATTCAATTATTTCAGGAGATTCTTAGCATTCAAATTCTCAGCAATTAAGGCACAATCAGCATTTCAGGAAAGCAACCAAATCAAATTTAATTGTTGTAAATATTTGATATTAAAAGCTTTCCATCTTTTGTAATCGCATGTAATTGTAAATCCTATTATAAAAAGGCTCGACGGGCTGAGTGCAATACACAAGAAAAGAGCATCAGCCTTTAGTACATTTGTCTAACTCTAAATCGAGTATATGATGTTTATCTCTATGTTTTATAACAGGTAGATAGCGGATTAATATAATTCATGGGTTTGTAGCTAAACATAATTCCTCTAACTCCACCTAGGGACCTAGGGTAAATTACTTCTGTGATTAACTAACTTGGGTTAGCTAACCCCCATCCCCATGCCAAACAGGCCAGCTTTTTGGACGATTATTGTATCATTTGCCTTAGAGGGCATTTGGTTTGATGTTATCTTGTTGTCTTGTCTTATCATGTAGATGCCTTGCTATTTTCTCTATTTTTCCATAGAAACATAGAAATAGCAATATGCTTAAGGAACAATGTTAATTATTTATTTTGAAATTTATGTAAAGTGTGAAATAAAGTTGATTTTAATGTTAGAGTTCATGCAGTATTGCTAGTTTAATATTGAAATTTATATTAGACGTGACCATAAGATTAATTTTAATTGAGATTAAAGTTAATTTGGGCAAATAAACAACCCCCATTGTTGATGTTTAAGGAAAGATACGGAGATTGATATAAAGTATGGATATTCATGAGAAACAAATCTTGGTTTTCTGGAAAAGCTTTCATTGTTGTTGGTGTTGGGTATACTCATTCCAATTGTTTTATGTGAATTCATGCTAAGATTTCATCCAGATCCGTTCCTTACACTTGCTTGATATCCTGAGAATACAACTTAGCCTTTTATCTGTCTAATTTGGTTGAACACAGGTGAAATTGATGATGTATTTTGTTGCAACACTAATATTTGGCCAGATAAGCTCAGTCAGTAGTTCTGAAGGTTGTAAGGTATAAACTTTATGAACTTTCAATGCTTGGAAAGTTGATTTCAGTGAAAGTCGTTCATATACATTCAATTTTTTTTTTTTTTTTTTTGACTCGTCGGTAAAGTAGAAAGGACCAATCAGTCAAGGACATGAGATACAAATGCCGCATTTGATAAACCTTATCGCAATGTCTCACACATTGATGTATTTTGATTTCAGTGAAAGTCGTTCATAAGATATAACTAGAAGGTTTTCATATAGTGGTCTGTCATGTTAATCATGATAGTATATGCTTTACTTCTACAATGAGTCATATGCTACATGATGTGAAATTGTGTTTTGTATAGCTTTGAAGGAAGAGTTTGTCATTGTAAGCCTTAATCTTGAACTCATTAAGTCGGATACAAGATTTTCTCTTCTCCATTCAACTCTATGTTAAGTGAAAGAGTTTGTCATTATGTAATTTGTTAGAATATCTATTTTCCAGCTTTCGCCATTGCTCAAGGCTACTCTGAGGAAGAGTTATGCTGGATCCTATATCTAGTCCCGCTTAAGACATAAGAGCGGGTGAAAAGAATGACCTTAGATATGATGGTCATCGAGACTAATTTCTTTAGGTCATTCATGGTTAGACATAAGAGCGGGTGAAGAAGCTTTGTATAATTTGACCTAACCACGACAGATGTTGTTCATGTATCAAATTTTTTTTTTCATGGAAAGTTCGTGTATCAGATTATTCAGGTGTATGGTGGTATTATGCTGTATGATTTTTTTCCACTCAACTTACTAGAAGCTAATAAGACACTCACAACTTTTCTGGCATTTCTTTAATTATGGTTGTAGTTGCCATATTGGCCTGAGGTTTTGGTCAATTCTTCCTGGTAAATGACCAAATTCTATGAAGTTCCACGGATTTTTCATGTGCTCGCATTAGCATTCTGGCTTGTACTTCTCATTATTTTTCGGCAAAATTCAAATAACTAATGTTAACCTTAATAATGAAATGTTTGCTCTCCTGGGAAGCAAACTCATACAAAATAATTCCCTTGCTTTACCTAGAGATTGTATTGATGAATATTTTTTCATCACTTCAAACTATAATCTGAAATTAGAAGCTGCTTCTAATTTCTAAAGAACTGGTTAGCATTACACAACTAAAAGTGATTCTCGTTTATGCTTTTGCTGCATCTGTTTTGTCCTTGAAATTACTTCTATATTTCTTATTACACTTCTATGGTTTAAGCAAGTTCGTAATGTGTTTATGTTTTCCTTAAGGGTAAGCTTTAACCGGGAAATTGATAGAAGGATTAAGCCAATTGTAAGCCACATAAGGCATTTATGCAAGTAGACGTTTAGCTGGATAACAAAAAAAAGGGTAACAGGTTAATCGTAAGCTGAATTTTAATAACTAAAGTTGTTTAAGATGACTTTAACTCCAACCATGCAGATTCATGTTTCTTCCTCATTTTATCTCTTTCTGACTTAAGATTCACTCCAACCATGCAGATTCATGTCTTTCTCCCCACCTCGTAGAAATCATGGTAATAATTTTGTAAGTTGGTAAGTCTATGCTATTACATGATGAAGTTGAAATGTATGAAGTTCTATTTGTTTAATATAGAAGTTCATCTTCTTTTGTTGTGGATATGAATGCATCATTTTAAGTTAGATTTCGTTGCCCTTTACATGCATCTTGCCATATTTTACTCTACAAATTAGAGAGTTGCCGCTCTTATCTTGGAATAATACCATATATATGACATCATGTTAACTAAACACTAGTGACTCTGAACAAGAACATAATATGGCATCATGTTTAATAAACGATGAGATAGATTAAAGTACATCATAATAGCATATATTCATAAAACGTGATGACTAACACAGAGAGAAAGAATCTCCCCTTTGGAGACCTTTCCTCAATTAAACTACATGAGAACCGTAGAAATACATGCATAAACACTTCGTGACCACACCACGTAATCATTTCACGAAAAAATTCACACAACTGGCATGAAAGCAAGCTTTTTTGCAGATGGTTGCCTTTGCGATAATCTACGAGCGGTGACGGGAAGTTGAACGTAGTAAGGGAGACTGCTTGGCAGCTGCTGGTGATGGCATGGTGGAGGAGGCAAAGAGCTGGCTAAGGCCTAGCGATTGGTACCGTCCGGAGTCTCCGGGAAGTCTGACATAAGAAGATGAAGGTGAGTCGTACCACGAAGCTCCCGTGGGAGCTTGCTCTCCATTTCTGTATTGAATTATGACTTTGTAGACAAAAGGAATGATTCCTTCCATTATTTGTAGGGTGGGAAAGGAGGAGGGGGAGTAGGTAGCAGTGGAGAGGCCTCGGGGGGAGAGGATTAATAAGGGAGAGGAGAGGGACTTGGATCCAAATCCTTATTGGTTATCTTGAAGGAGAAACTTTTATGAAACTGCAGCATCTGTTAACATCTCACCAAATCCTGATTAAAGAACAAGGAAGAGAGTTGGTAACTATCTGTATCATTTTAGAGGCATTGTAGGATATTTTAGAATTATAGTGTTGATTTCTTGTAGGCCTTTGAGATAATACATCATTCTTTAGTAGTCCCAACTTGTGAATATATGTCAAATAGGCCCTCAATACAAGGGTCAACATGCAATTTGCCCATTTTTTTTTTAATTTTTATGATTTCATTTGATCATTTTGACTCACTATGAACTTTCTTATAATATTTCTGTTTGGTTATTAATGGAACATTTTTTTTAATTTAATTATGCTTTATTCACAGGTCTTTGAGCTGTATGTCATCTGCTTTGAGGTGCATCCCACATTAATTTTTAAATGCATAAGCCTAGTCATTTGCATATAGTATTCCTATCAATAATGGAGACATTTTGCTCATGATATTGTTGACTGTTCTATAATTAAAATAAAGGAACATTTATTTGAAAACTTTATTCCAAATCCTGATAAGCCTAAATGTTATTTCCAGATATTATATACTCTTACATGTAGAAAAAGATGAGAGTTGATTTTTTTTTTTTTTATGTTTTTATTTTTTTCCTTCTCCTCTTCTTTAGATCTATGGGCAACTTCCAGCCCAAGGTTTTAGAATTTGATTTTGATTTTGATTACAAATGAAATCAATAATTTCAATAATTTTAATAATTTTAGTAAAGTTAATAACAGTAATTTTAATTTTTTTTATAAATTATTTAAAATTTAAAATTAAATTTATTAATGATAATTATTTGAAATTTTTTTTTTGGAGAGATGTGAGTTTTGTTAGTTTCGATAATTTCAGTTGAAACAAAAAAAAAAAAATCCTTTTTAAATTAATTTTGATTTGAATTCAAAATTGATTTGTGAAAGCTAAAATTACTGAGTTTCGGTTTAAGTTTTAAAATCTTGTTCCAGCCAATGTATTGGTGATGTGTAAATGCTATATTTTTTATCAGTGTCAAAGTTGTTTCTGTATTAATTTTGATATAGTTTAAAAAAAATTATAAATTCCACAAAACACCATCAGATTATTAGTTCAATGACAAATTTATGTCATAATATTATTACATCTATGTAACAAAATTTATAATTTTTGTATAATTTTTATAACTAATATAATATATTTAAAGATTGGAGTCTTAAATTTATAAAATAATTAAATTTTAGTAATTACGTGTAATTATTTTTTTTATATCACAAGAAGGAAAGGTTATCGCATCTAGTAGGTGAAACACATCATCTGTTTGCCCACCAATGATATTAAGACGCCAATAGACAATCAAATCATCCGACCTTTGCAACGGACCGTCCATTTGGGAGTGATCGAACAGTTTGGTAGAAAGTCAAATCATCCGGTCCGCCTAACCGGGCAATCATTTTGAACGATAAGGTAGATTTCAAAGAATAGCTTGAAATCAAATAAATATCAATTAGAAAAGATATAAATACATGTGATTTTTATCCGATTTCAAGTTATACTTATTTTTTTTGGATAAATATCTACCTCAATACCTATATTTCTTGTAGTATATTGCAAATGTCCAGTAAGCATGATCGTACGGTCTGTTAGGCGAATAAATCATCCAGTTATGCTTACCAGATGATTTGCCCATTCTTAACATTGTTTACAGCATTTTTATATGTAGAGTGGCCGGCTAATGTGCGCAGCACAGTATCATTGGTGGGTGAACGAATGACGCATTCTGCCTATCGAACGCAATAATTTCTCCACTAAAGAGGCAGTTATCGAGTGATAGCAATATTAAGGCCTCATTTATTTTACTTGATTTAATTTTAACTTGCATATCACATCACACATAAAATTTAATATTAAAAATTAACTTTATTTCACATCCTACACACATTACTAAAATAATAACTAACTTATATAATATCCCTGACATATCCCAATATAATAACTACCTTTATACTACACCCATCACATATCTTAACAAAATAACTAACTTTATTTCACATCATTCACAACTTTCAATAAAAAAATATCTTTATCTAAATTTAATTTTAATATTACAAACAAACAGACCCAAAGGTGTAAGAAAATATTGAATATAAGAATAAGGATATTAATATTTTATGTCATATATGCGAGTAATGTTAACTAATAATGTCGATTTTATAATATACATTTTAAAGTTATATTTAGTTATTATTTGTAAATTGAAGGAGTCATTGATGTATTATGTATATGGTTGAACGAAGTGGATAAGATTTAACACATTGAAGGAAGATTAAACATTTATATTTAATTATTATGTTATGGCTGGCTGTTATTCAACTTGATTGATGGGTGCCCCACAACTAACCAATATTGCAAATTAATTTAATATTATTATGATCAGTTCAACAAGAAGAAAACGAATGCAATCAAATTTGTTAATTTAAAAGAAAATGTATACGCAATCACATAAATTATTTTAATGATAAATCAGCAACCGAAACATCACATATTTTACACGGATAAATTACTAATAGGCACCTACAGTTTTTTCCTTATTGATTTTTCTATTACAGTTGAATTATACTGAGGCTCGGCTTTAGGTTCGTATCTTTTTGGTTTGATTATGGAAGTCCTGACTGGACATATCCAAGATGAGGTGTCTAGGTGTATGCTCTTCGCAGATGACATCGTTCTTGTTGAGAAAACTAAAGAGAGCTAAAGCGAAATTAGAGCTTTGGAGGAATGTTCTAGAATCGAAAGGTTTTCATCTCAGTAGATCAAAAACTGAATATATGAAGTGCACATTTAGTCAAAAAAGAAATACTTATATTAGAGATGTGACAATTGGTGATCAAATTGTCAAGAAGAGTGAGCGCTTTAAATACCTTTGATCAATCATACAAAATGATGGTGAAATATATAATGACGTTATTAGCAGGATGAGTAAAATGGAGAAATACTTCTAGTGTGTTGTGCGATAGGAAAATTCCATCCAAATTTAATAGTAAATTTTATAAAACTATAATAAGACCAGCGATGATATATAATGCTGCATGCTGGCCCGCAAAGAGAAAATATATAAATAAAATAAATATTGCAGAAATAAGGATGCTAAGGTGGATGTGTGGATATATACGAAAGAATAGAATGAGAAATGAGTATACCTGAAAGGAAGTTGATGTTGCATCAATTGAGGATAAACTTAGAAAAAATTGGCTTAGATGGTTTGGACATATAAATCGTAGGCCGATTGAAGCTCCAGTTAGAAAAGTCGAGCTATTAGATCTTGCCCATATACAAAGAGGAAGAAAGAGATTAAATAAAACATGGTAAGAAACTATAAGGAGTGATCTTAATTACTTAGACTTAAATAAGAATTTAGTAATTGATAGAGTGCAATGGAAACAAAAGATTCATATAGCCGACCCCACCTAGTGAGATTAAGTCTTGATTGTCGTTATTGTAAAGATTACTGACAAATCCCATCAGTAATATTTGCATGCAAAAAAAATAACTTAGTAAGAAACTAACATATTGGTAATAAGATAAAGAAAGAGCAGAAATATAATTACATTGAAACTACTAATGAAAAAATATAATTAACAGCAAACAGAGAATGCTGCTGGCCATTGATAGATATTTCTTGCCAAGTGGATCACTATCTAATCTCTATGTTTAAAACTACATTCAATACAATGACTTTAAGGGGGCATTTGGTTCAATATTATCTTGATGTTATATTATGTTATTTAGAAAAAGCAATTATTTGATTTAATGACATCGATAAATAATCTTCAATGAAATTATAGAATTATTAATCAAAAGACGACATCAAAATGTCATGACATCTAAATTATGTGACATAATATTAAGATAACAACGAACCAAATACTTCCTAAATGAATCACAAAAGAGCTAATTTGAAAATTCTCTACTTCAAGTATTGCAAACAGCTGGCAAAGGTCAACTATCCTAATCCCAGCTACCTAATACTAATGCATGCTTGTTTAGCTGAAGCTGATGTTTCATTTGATTTCGATTTGATTTGGCACTGGAAAATTGTTATGATTAAACAAAAAGGATGGGACTCAGCAAACAACTAATACTTTGGCATCAATCATTATTTTTTGGTGACATGCTTCCCTGATTATTATTATTTCCATTGATACAGAATTACTGAATTCGGGATAGCAGAGGATAGTTTCTTGGCTAAATTACATCCACATCTCTAAGTTTAAATACGCAGCTTCACACAAATTCACAAAATTTGAATCGTTCCACGTGGATCCCTAAAATGGGTCAATCTTTCGTAAAGCATTGTTTTTTGATCGAGAAGGTAAAGGTTTTAAATACCCTGGCCAACTCCCTCAAACCTTATCTTTTAAATAGCTTGAATAAATCCTCAAATTCATTTCTGAAATAGAAGCCTGCTGTGTTGTGCTGTAGCGTTGTGCTCGGCATTGTGCTTGGCATTCCAAGAGGCATGCGCCTAAATTCATGATATTGATCTTGACCAAAGAATCTAAAAAAAAGAAGATGAGGAGCTCGGGATATGAGATGAGGAAGAGATAGGATGAAAGAGATAAGGAGAATGAGATGAATTTAGTGTTTAGGGGAGAGGGTGATGAATTTATTTTATTATTGAGGATATTTTGATCATTTTACCTAGACAATTAACTTCTTGAACCAACAAGGACCTATATGAACTAACACAAGAAACCTTAGAGATCCAAATGAAAAACATTCTAGCATGAAAAAGATGATAATCATTTGTGAACCCACATGAAATGAGAACCAAACTCAGGACTTGAATGTAGTTTACCCTAGATTTCTTCGTACAGAATCCCTTGTTTAGTTTGTTAACTGCTTCATCTGTTTAAAAATGAAGTCCAGAAAGAACTTGAGAAAAGTGCAATACAGAAATATTGAACTTGGATCAACTAGGATTATTCTGCATAAACATATGACTACTATGAAAACAGTAAAAATGAGATTGTTTTAAACCTCCCACAAAACGGTGGAGAAGAAACACTATAACAAGCCACATGTAGAAACAACACTTGAAAAAATAACAAAAGAGAAAAAAAGGCCACACCTTTGCATCCATTTCTTTGCTGACTTGTTGCGCTATGTGAATCCAGAATTGAGCAGGAACTTGGTCCCTGTTAATTGTATTGTGAGCAAAAAGAGGCGTCAGATGCTAAGAATGTCCTAGTTTTTTATAGCACATCAATATCTTCCTGCTTGCATATGGTCCTTCAGTTGTGTCTCGCACTTCGGTCCTCCAGCCCATAGCTTCAGTGATTTCCTTGATCTCTTCAATAATAAACTTAGAATCACGTACATAAGCCAGCCCACCTGGCCTAAGAAGTCGATCCATCTCTAGCAGGATCAGAGAAAAATTGCACCTGAAAATATCAAAGTTAAAAGCAACAGGTTTAAGATTCTAATTCAAGGAAAATAAAAAATCACAGGCAGTTATCATTGAAGCACGAAAAGTTTGTGCATATATTCCATCAGTCGAAATTTTTTTATAATTTCATAAGATTGACAGGAGCAAATTTCCGCTAGAAGGGAAGCTTGAAGATTGTTGAGCAATTAGATTCTTGGTTCTCTAAATAGAATTCAAAAACAAGAATCTTTCATCTGAAATAGGCGTGCCCACCTTGCTTATTTCCAATTCTTTAGCCATGATGTCATCCTTCTCAATGTTAAACATATCCATAAGCCAAAGTCTATTCTATATAATCTTACCTTTGATAGATGTAATTCCAACATTCTATTCTTCTTATATAATCATTTTTTAATTTATCTTCTCTAGTCTTACCCTACATCAATCATAAAAGTCTTATTTGGATAACACCTGGTTTTATTGCTAGTGATACAATTACTTCCCAAGATTCTGATTCATATAATATAGTGGATTTAATTGCTGTTCTATAAGAGTCTCCGTGTTACTCTTTTGTCACAAACTCCGAGTCACTTCTCGAAGATGTCCAAATCTGTATCCCAAAATCTACAGTTCTTTGTCACATATGTGCCCAAGCCTCCTACGCTACAAGTATGGAGAAGTATCACTTTGAACTACATTCAACCTTGTCTTGCAAACCCATATGTAGGTATTGTACAAGTTACAGCATGACTTACCAATGTCTACCAAAAGCCACCCTTTGGTACTTCCATTTCCAAAGTACTTGAATCATGCCTATCAAAGAGTGTCCCGGATATCAGATGAAGCTTCAAATAAGGAGCATGTTGGACAACATTCAAAATCAATGTGCACCAAATATTTGTCTTCAAGCAGATATCATCAATTCTGACAATATTAGAGTAGCTGCCATTCCCTGGTCCCACTGTCCCAATATCTCTTTGCTTTATAAGAAGTGAAGAGGTTCTTGTTTGGTTTCTCATGGTGATCTAACACATGTAGCTCATCCACAGTAGAGAACACCACCACATCCCCAAAAAACTAGTGGCGCTCCTGTCCTCATTTTTCTTTTGATCCTTGCCTTCATTTTGTTCTTTGAGCCAAATCCTTCAGTTTCTATTTGTGTTACCTTCCTTCCCGCAATGGACGCAACCTCTACTTTAGTTTAGATCTCTGGATTTATTTTCCTGTTCATGCTAATATTTGCCATGAGTTTTGCTCCTGTTCTCCATGACAAATTCATGCAGACGGTCTGACTGGACTGCCTTTCTTGTTTTTTTATTAAACAATGTAGCTGTCACCATGCTCATAGACACCATTCATTCGGGGCTGAATTACTCACAAAGGCTTGAACTTAGTCATAAAAGGAAGTTTTCAATGCTGCATGTTAATTGATCACATTCTAATATTCATTCTTGAAAGGTAGGTTCTGCTGATAAAAGTGCATGATACAACATAAGGGTGGGAAGCAAACAAATTGGGGATCTTTCAACATCCTCAATGCATTGTTCGATTTACAGTTGGAGACAAGGTTGTGCTGCCTCCTAGGTTGATGGTGACCATTCTGATGCAATTGGATAGAAAATTCCCAATAGCAAGGATGCCTCAGGCTCTTCTAAAGACAGCGTTAGGTCGTGTTCCCCTCTTGTACAATAGTCAGTTCTCCCCAATTAGGGAATCCGAGCAGAAGTTGAGGTGGAAGAGGATGGCGGTCCATATGAAGTAGGATGTGGTGATTGTCGAGGGTATTAGCTCTGCCAATGACAAATGCCTTTAGCACTACCCTAGGCTACCGGAAGAGTCTGAGCTCAGAAATTACAAGCTTGGGTACAGTAAGATGGCATACATGGCGAAGGTAATAATGATGGTTTCTGCATATTCTTTCATGGATGTCAGGAATGACATCATGGGAATTACATCAAATCACCTAGTCCAAAAGTGGAGAGACGGTGAGAGAGGAGGCCAGTGCTTCCAGATTCTGTGTGGTGGAGCAAAATCTTGAAGTAAATAAAAAGAAAAACTAACCACGACGGAGGTGGATCATTCCCATGAAGTTATGTTAGAAGTGAAAGATCAGCTCTTGGCTCGATGGACCCAATGAATTCACGATCTAGAAGAACTTCTTCGATAGCATCGATTTCAGAGAAAGCAAGGTTGAGCAAGGTTCAAATCCACATATTGTTTAAGTTTTAGAAATTTCTTTAGTTCAGGGCTGTCAGTGGGAGCAATTCCAGATGGAATGGAGTTCACTGAGTTCTTTGCTAGTTTAGAAGAAAACGTTACAACAGAGGATCTAAACATCAATTAAGAAAGCGATGCTCCCCTATTTTCATAAGGTTGCGCAAATCTCTAAAAGGTACCAAGCACAACTACTCCTCAACAACATAATCATAGCCCCATACCTACCTCCATAACTCCTACTCGTTGTGAGACTTAGTAAGTCACTATCACAACTAGCTCCCCCTTTAATGAAAGATAGGATCGAGTACTTCTTTGAAACATTCATTCTTTTTGCCAAGGACAACACCACTTATTTTCCGATTTTTATTTGTATAGCAAACCCTACCCTGACTAAGGAGTATGAGCTTGAGAAAAGATAGAAAAACCGGTTAAGTGATTATGGAACCAATCAAGATGACAATAACAGTTGAGTGAGAGGATGAGTCCATAAAGCATATTTTTTAGCAACTGAGCACGATGTTGACAAATTCGATTTGATACTTTGACACATCCTAGGGAAAGTGGAGACTTACCTAGATGATTACTCATAGATACATACTAGAAGCAAGCAAAAGTGCAGAAAGAATTGATACATACAGAGAGCGAACGAGTCTAAGTGGTTGGTGACTCTAAATCTAGCAAGTGTGTTTTCAGTTCAATTACTTCTAAAGTTTCTTATAGCACCTTTATTGCACCCTGATTTACTATCCACAGACTTGTATAATCAAACTTAGTCAACTAGTAGAAACTAGCAAATCATTAGTTAATGATTCCGTTGTTATGAATGGGGTCCATACATAATAAGTTCTGCTACAAAGTTAATGATTACTTATGCCTTAATCTCTATTCTGGGTACGAATGAGATGTTGAACTCACTAAGTTTAATCGATCACTTGAGTGAATATACATACATGTAGTTATCTTTTATCATTGTATGCTAGGAAGTAAGTCTGCATTCTCATTTGCTTTTCATATTAAGTCATTGTATATATTTATCTTTTGATTTTTAATACGATTTATTTTTCCTACTTTATTTGAAATAAAAATTAGCAAAATTAAAGGCGAATTACAACATTTAAATATGAGAAATTTTCTAAATGTAGTTGCATGTTAATTAAGACAATTAGATCAAAAAATTAATTTTATTTAAAAAATCTTAATTCTTTCAAACACAAATTTTAAATTTTATCATAAAATCATAAAAATAATTTAATTTTTAATATGTCAAATATTATAGTTATTAGAACCCTAACAGTAATACTGAGATTTTAGGCTTTTGTTTCATTTTTAGAGTAGCTCTACCTGAGTATCCATAGCCAAATCCAATTCACTAATTTAGAACTAGTCAAACAAATCCATATTGAGCAAATAAATTAAATTTGAATTTGATGATCGATGATATTTATTTTGATGGAGGCATTTACCTTTTTAAGAGATTCAGGAAGAGACTGCAACAAATTGATTTAGCTCACTTGAGACATGAATTGGTAAAATGATATTCAACGAGGTCAATTTTTCTTATTTTAGGAGAGTTAGTGGGGACAAATTGACAACATACTTATGATTCATGCCACATAAGCCCTAATGATTGCAAATTCAAATTCAAGTCAATTTGAGCTAATTAAAGACTACTTTGACTGATTGATTATTTCCACATTGATTTGATTGAATATTGTGAGCTTACTTTGGGAAGATAGAATATTCACTATAATTTAGGCTTATTTTATTTTGTATTGAATATTCTCTTTATTTGAAATAGGAATATTTTGTATTTTTTGCATTGTTTCTTATTTGTAAGTTCTATGTAATTCTCATAAAAAAAAATCCAATGTAAAAGGTTTCTATATAAAGTCCCTATCTGCTATTGTAATATTCAATTAATAATGAAATAAAATTTGAGTTCGTGAGAAAACCAAGGTTTAGGTGAAGGAAATGATGTCCTGATGAAGGAAAGATGTGGGTGACCAATGATGAGAATCCTTCAAAATCCTAGTTATCCTATTGAGTGAAAAACATTCTTCCACCTAGTCGTTTTCCTAGTCTCTCTGTTACCCTCCCTTTGTTTTCTACTACTTGCTCGACACTGCTTGCTATGCATGTCACGTCCCAGGAGACCACACACGACTTCATGTCAGTTTTACCACCATTGCATCTTCTGCTCTGGCGCAGAACTAACCAGCAGATGAGCCTTGTTGCAGGCCTGCCTCACGAACAACATTACGCTGCATGCCAGCACACTGCAACCACCTACTCCACAACTTGCAACATATCACAGCTTCCCATTGGCTCAGATCTAGCTAGCTCCATAAGTCTATTTCCCAAGTTCCATTGTAAGTTATCACCAGGTGCCAGAAATTGCAATTGGGAAACCCGCCATTGCTACCCATGCATGAAAAGCCACAAAGGCACAATTCACTAAGTCAACCCTATTTAGACTAGGTGATCTTGCCTGCCCAAGTTCAATTTGAGTTAGGCTTATCTATTTTAGATTAAAGAAAAATCTCTTTAATTTTAAATCTTTTTGATTATTCGAAGTAAATTAAATTTTCGATTCACTTGGACTAAGTCGACTAAGCTCTATTTGAGAGATCAACAATATAATTTAGCATAACAACTGCTGGATTTGAATTTAACAGAAAACCCAATTTAGTATTGAAATTAACTAGATAGGCCTTAATGTAATTCATAAATTTTTATTTATCAAAAATTAAAATTTAATTTTGATTTTGAAATAGTTTAAATTGCAGGAATTAATTTTACATTTAGCATACAATTATATCTAGAAAAACAATATATGCTTAACTGTGATAAGTTGCTATTTAAATTTGATGATTTTAAAATATACATATCATTCTCCTTTCTATCCAACATCAAATAACATACACCAAGGAATTTCTTTCTGAATATTCGTTGAGAATCTAAAACAAATATAATTGCACAAGGCTTTACTGTCCATCCTTGTCGTAGGCCTACTAGAGATTCTTTAATCAGCACATAATTACTTCTTGTAATAGTAGTTCAATCATTCGTATCCTTGATAAAGTTAATATGGCACTTCTCTCATTCTTGATCCTTGATAATAGCTTCTCTTACAAGTACCTTTTCTTGATGCCCACCAATTAACTTTGTAGGGTATTCAATTATAGGCTTTTTCAAATTCAATAAAAAGGTACTAGTAGACCCATTTTGACACAAATAATTTGGATGAATGTCTAACGAATAATTCATAACAGGTAGTTGTTGATGACAATGAAATGCTGCTACGCCAGGTGCGGAGACAAATGACAGTTGAAGTGGAAAGCTGTTAAACTTACTAGAGACTTACCAGTATTTTACAAGCTAAACAAGTAACCAGATGAGAGGAATTCTTACCTTCCACGCTCTCTGGAGAAAAGACCAAAAGCATGCAAGAAATCATAAGCTCTTGGGTAAGTATCAAATGGCTCACACCTGCAGGTAGAAGTAGTGGTCTAAAACTAGATATAATAAGATTAGTTCTCTGATACTTTAAAAAGGAAACAGAAGGAACAAGAAGCAAGGAGTTAAGGACAGGCATTTAAATTTTAGACAAATTCAGACCTGCAAGAAGATTTTCTTTAACTGAAATTAGAATTCATAACTCATACCAATCATGGGCTACCCCAATGAGTCCACGATCATATATAACAGGTAATGTGTTCGGTCCATTGATGGGAATGACATTCATGACCCAGCTATTCATATTCTGACCAATTAATGCAGAAGCGAACCTACAAAAAGGGAGATGACTTGGAATTAGAGATTGTCATGACAATTAGGCCAATACAAACATATAAATATATGTATGTTTTATACATAAAATAGAATAATACTTTGTGGCCTCCATAGATGATCTCAAACTTTAAATCCAACTAGGGCAATGGTACCACATAGACAAAAAATTTGATTTTGCCTACATGACAATTGACAATAGTGCTGCACAAAAAATCTTAATTGGATTCAATGTTTGGAATCATTTATGGGAGAACTGTAGTATTACTCTACAAAATATTTGAATAAATTAAGTAGGATACATCAAAGGATAAAGCAAAAATAATAAAAGAACACATAAGTCATAAAGAACAAACCATCACATAAAGGAGAATCCTTAGATGTAGTCATATTAACAGTAAATTAATTTAGAAATACATGCCAAGCAATCTGTGATCAAACTAGGATACCATACCCATGAGGTATCCTAGTTCCCATGATCACTGCCCACAAAGAAAAACATCTAACTTGAAATATTTCAGCTTGAGGTTCTAGGGTCTGACAAGAAAGTGCCTCGAGACTCATCTAGTCCAAGCTGTCAACAGACATCTGTCACCTGGGGATTAACTCCGACACATTGCACAAGTGACAGACTTTATGATTATCCAAGTGTTAGGGATGAGGCATTTTGTTTGTGCTGCATCAGAAGGAACAAAGGATGGGCTGCTTTTTCCCTGTAAAAGGTAGACTCCATCAGTTCTCTATTTGTTTGATCTTTGCATTCATTCTTCCCAATAGAGAAGGGGACTGGCTTGCTTTGCAATTATATGGGTTGTTGTTGTTGTTGTTGTTGTTGTTGGTCAAGCCAGCGTGGAATAAGTTAGAAGCTTGTCCCTTCAACTTGCCCACCTTCTTTATCTCTATGTTTTCTTACTTCAATGGGAGATGTTGGGGTAGAGAGAGAACATTCAAAGCAACCACCAAAACTACAATCAACATCTCTTCTCAAGAAACATTCAATCAAGCTAAAACCTTTGAGTTCTCTAAGAGGATCAGAGATCAAGCACTAATCTCTGGTTATGGTGCAGACAAAAAGCATTTACAAGGAAGTTGGAGATCAAGTTCAAGAGCTCACACATCACCATCTGACTTCCACAACAGCAACAACCACAGAGATGATAGGAGAAGGAGCGACCTCAACAACTAAAGATTGCCTGCAATAATGGACCATATCCAATGGTAGATGGAAGTGGGGATGGACATATTCAACCATCTTGGAGGCAAATGCGAAAGCCAGGAGACTCAGAAGAAAGGAGAAACTTGTCTGTCATTTCATTCCTCGACCTCTGCTGAAACTCAAGAATTTCAAGGCAGAGGTATCCCCTATCACCTCATAAAAGTCAAGACAATCATTCTAAAAGGAAGTGAAATTTTAACAATTGGAGACGTATTTCTCCATATATGGCTACATTACATATAGCCAGGTCACCTTCATGAGAGGTGCAAAGACACCATCCTTTGACATGGTGGAATGTGTACCTACAAAGCCACAGTGAAAGTATGACACAGAAAGTATTTCAAGTAACTTCTGCTAGTAGAGTTCTACTCCATCAATTCTCTTCAAAAGGGCAGTATCAAGAAGATGAGGCCAGCCAAGTTTGCTAGCACCTCCACCCAGAATGTCTCCTCAAAGCTAACCAACTCCAAAGAGAACAAGTTTTCTCTGCATTGTTAAAATCATTGTCCGCATTGTCTAAAGTAGCGGAAAAACCACCCCCAAGCTTTATCCCAAAAGTTTAAGAGGCAAGTGCATTGCTATTGTGGCCAATGTTGATCATGCGCTTAAGTTCATTCAACAAGAGTCTTTCTTTGATGATGATGTTGAAGGAAAAAGAGATGAGACTGCAAGCAAAAGCACAAGCTTGATAAAAGTTGTTCACTGTTAGCATATAAGTGAAAAATCTGCTAGTGACAACCATCTTCAACATTGATAACCCACAATTTGGTGTCGAGGCATTGGTGGGGAGATTAAGCCTAACAACTGAGCCTTATCTCTATCTATAAACACTGGAATGGCTCCAAAACAATGTCAAAGTATAAGTTGACCATAAGTGCAAAACCTCATCGATGAGACTAATTGCAAAAAGAAATCTCTAGAAAATTGTTAGTGCTACTCAGGTTTCCACACCTCTATGATAGCTCGACTATATTAGACTATTTTGAGTAAAAGTATCTCATGGAGGACTGATCTAATATTCGAACAATCACAGCAAGTCTTATGGCTTGGAGTCAATCAAATAAGCTATTCACATGAGTCCACGTTGCCTCCTCTTCTTTATTAGACCAATCTATGTTGGCATAGCAGAATTGGAAGCTTTTAATCAAAGCCGGACAACTTTCAAAATGTAGCTTGGCCTTTTATAGATCCACCAAAGCAACATGTATAGAAGACATAAGGTCATATCTTCTTTAAGAATACTACAAAAATCATTGGGAAGAGAATCCTCTTTCCGAGTAAAATCTCCTGGTGTAGCAATATATGCTAGGTAATTAGCAGTGATGTTTACATTCCTTAGTTAAAAAGAAATTTTACAATCTTGGAATAAAGCAAGAATTGTAATTATCACCTCTATCAAGTGATTGTAATATTATGTGCCCTTAGCGGTGTTGTCAGTTGTATCTGCTTGAGGTTGTTAGTTGGACCTATTGAAGCTCTCAGTTGCTTTAGCTTGAGGCATTCAAACCAATTGGTTGGAGCTCTCGGGTATCTCGACTACCGGTGCTCAGTTTCCCCTCTTACTTCGCTCAGGTAGTCCCTCTTTAGGTCTTTGATTGGGCCTACTTTCTTGCTTCCTATTCCACCTGCATTGCATCAGTCGAAGAATCTCCATAAAGTCTCCCTCAATCCATAACTCTTGCACTTTTGTTGCTTTCTTTGCCATGGCTTCAACCCTTTTACTGTAGCTAATTTCTCTGTCATCAACAATGCATCCGTAAGTACCCTCTTGTATCCTTCTTAGATGAATACCCCGTGGTAATCTCTAAGGATACAACCCTCTCTAGCCACTCCATTTTGTGGTAGAGCTATCAAATGTGATATTGAACCAACCAAGAGGGTACGGAATCCAATATTATTTAGTTGATATACTCAACCCCATAGGAGCACTTGGATTCCAACAGCTCCTTAGTTGGTTCAAGTCAACTTCAACTATACTCAAGACATTTGCCTCAATGGTGTCGGGGGTAGGAACTAGTCTGTCATGTACCTTGGAGTTTCTTACTCTCCAACAATAATAAAGAATAGCAGCTTCCAAACTCAACCTCTTATCTTGTTTATTGTAGCTAGTCGCTTTGGTCATCATTCGAAGTTTGTCTTACAAAGAAAAGACTATGAAATAGAATCAGTGTTGCTGGAGAAGATGCTTCGTACTCTTGTACAAGTTGCATTCCAAGCAAAGGTGTTCAAATTATCTTACAGACTACATCCCCACTAGCACAGATTTGAAGCAGTAATTTTACTACTCTACATAGCCATACCAACGTAGGAAATGCCCCTTTACAAATTCTCCAGAGGAAAGTCTACATCTTTGGATATGTAGAAACCTTCAAACACCAAACACCAATGCCAATTTCAAACTGATTATTATATAGAGCTGTTGCAGGGATTGTAACCTACTCAGAATCTGCCCAACATATTTTGTCCATGTGTCTTGCCCTGCAAAAGCATTAAATTCACTATTGCATTTGTTCTACAAACAATTAGCTGACTCCACTCCTACCCCCTCATCATCAACCATAAGCTATGCAACAGAAGGAAATTCTCCACTTGCATATTGAGAAAGGTGGGACATATGCTCAAGGGGTAGTACAAATCCATGGGTCCTCCAAAAGAAAGAAAGTGTCCATCATGTATCAATTAGACCAAACATATCAACTTCAACACCGCATCTTACCTCAAATGAATGCCTTCTAGATCCATATTTGTCCTTCAGGCTCTTCCTCAAAAAACACATTATTATTCATTTATTTGGTTGCATGCCTAGCCACTAGGAATTTCCTCCATATTTTGAAATCATGTATTCCAAGGCCTCCTTTACTCTTAGGCTTGCGCACTTCTCTCATTTGATAGTGCATGGATTTGGCTTTTGTTGCTCCACTCCATAGAAAACTTCTAATAAGCTTCTCTTTGGAATCAAGAACCCCGGCAGGAACATAAGTATTTGAAGTGCATAAACAAGCAAAGATGAAAGGTTACTATTTATCAATTTTACTCTTCCAGCATATGAAAGATATCTTACTCCCCAAGTAGAGATCCCGCTTCTAAATTTGGAATTATGTCAATGAAGTCAAAACTTAATTGTTCAATGTTTGATTAGTGTTTATCCTTCCTACATTCCAAACCTTCATTTTGAAAACTTTTTTTTGGGGGGAAGAATTGATTCCGAACCTTCTTTTAAGGACAATCTTCCTACTTCTAGATGTGGTTTTGCCGAAGATACTTCTCCATATTCACTAGCTATCCTATTGAGGCACAATATCTATCAAGAATGCTCTTCAAACAAGCAGCACTTGTAAAGGTAGCCTTAGCAAATAGAAGTCATCCGCAAACATAAGGTCGGAGTGGACAGGTCCCTTAGCTAATACCCAAATGCTTCTAATATTACCCCACTGCATTGCTTGTTGAATCATGCTATTGAGCAAGGAATGAAAAGGTAGGGCTAAAGGGGATGTCCCTATCCCAATCCTCTTTTTGCCAAGATCCACTATGACATATTGCCATTTAAAAGTAAAGCATATCTAAACCCTCGCACACACATTCTAATCCACTTGCACCACTGACCTGGAAAGCCTATATAACTAAGCAGCAGTCCAAATCATCCCAATTTTGTCACAGGCATGTTACATATAAGCTTTAACCACTATGTAGCCATCCTTAAATTCAATAGTTTGCATTCTATGAATCTTGTCATGTGCTAGAATACTATTATCTACAATCCGTCTCCCAGGGATAAAGGCTCCTTGCATGGTAGCTACTAGGGAGGCAATAAGTTCTTTTGAGCCTTGCACCATTACTTTGGGAATAGCTTAGTTGATGGTAGAAAGCAAAATTATATGTTCGAACTATTTAGAATGTTCAAAGTTGCTCACTTTAAGCAATCTCTTCAGGGATAAGGCAAATCATTTATGCTCCAGCAAAGAGGATAAATATAATTTTCCCTGTAAAGGGAAGATCCGGTTGGGTTTCTATTTGTTGGATGTAACCATATTTTGTATGCGTTCTCCCCCATATAAAAGGGGAAGAGTCTGTAATTGTAAGTGTTGTTGGTTACAGCTGAGTGGAATAAAGGTTTGAAACTTGCAACTTCATCTTCCCCACCTTGTTCTTTTCCTATTCTTTCATCCCTATTGAACAAGTACTGTATTAGAGAGAACTTTCAGAACAGCCACAAAAACTTCCAACCGAATCTTCAATCTGAAGTCTTTTCTCAAGGGACCTTCAGTGAAAACTCAAACCACCTAGTACCCCAAGAGGATTATGGATCACCAAGAATTAATTATCATAATATTGATTATTTCTTGTTTGTCGATACAACAAAATTACCCTTCATATATGCTGTTATCAGGTCAAATGCTCATATAGTGATGAAAAGGTGATGATCTGGATCCACCATCTCCATTCAATGGTAACCACTATTTAAAAAATTTAAATCAAAGGCACTACTTAAGACTATAAAAAGTGAATATATAAGGAAACATCTGCACGTAACACATCCATAAATTTATTCTACTGAGACACTTATTAAGATAATTCATAGAAAACATCCACATTTTATACGCATAAAGTGTATAAATAAGGTGAGATGGATCTAATCTAAACCTGTGTTTTGTACAATCATCTTAACCCTTCAATATAAAGCAGTGCAAGATCAATTACATTTATCATAAAATTCGGATAGGCAACGAGAATGTAAAGCCCAGCATCCTAGCTTTTAATACTTTAAATTCCACTCAGATTTTAATTTCCCTTTCCTTTGTATCCTCTTTTTGACATCTGGATATTCTATTATATTAGCCTTTGGCATAATTTGTTTGCGGCATTTACAGACATGAGCCAAGTTTATTTCGGGGAGGAACAGAAGACTTCAGAAAGAAATGCATACCCTCCAAAACCAGCCCTCATGTCCATAACATTACGAATGTTCATTTCCTTCCAACGAAAAACACGAATATAACCTTCAACAATGTCATTCCAGAATTTTGTCTCTGCCTTGAAGAGCTCATTTTTTGCTATGTACGCATCCATCTCCATTTCTTGAAGTCTATTTGGTGGGTTATGTAGGCGAGCCGGCCATGATGTAATATTTGCAGCAAATCCATTCTCAGGGAGTCGGGTAATGCATGCTTTGAGGTCAACATACCTGCCAAAGAATCAAATTCAGGAAAAAAAATTGCCAGTACCAAAAGATGTATTCTCAAATAAGTACTCCTTCAAATTCCCAGAATTGTTCCTATACATAAAACAACAAAGGTGACAATTTACATAGACTATTACACATATAGTCTTATCAACCAAGTGAGTATATGAAAGCCATTAATTAAAACCCTTTCTCCATCTGGATGATTATTATGTCAATAATAACAGCCTAATATGTCGTAAAACAGAAACAACAATATATAAGTTCTTTGCTAGTGAGTAACCACTGTAACAAAAAGGTAGTGCATTATTGTACCAGACACTATTGGGGTCATCTTCTTGATCACATAGTGGAGGTTGCATGTCAGGACCACGTTTCAGATAGCATGAGTTGTTTAAAGGCTTCTGCCATATAGCAACATACCCCTCTTTTTTTACAAGCTCCCAGCAAATTCGTGTGGTAAGGTTCTCCATCTCTAAATTAAATCAAAGAGGTACGCTCCTTAGCAGAGTATGCAAAAAGATAATAATAGGGCCAATTGGAATGTACAGTTATAAGAAATGAAGAACATTACCTTCTCAAGGGGAACCACTAACCAACTACTCTAGTTATTGTAAAATATAACACTTACAATGAAAAACACATGATGCTTTCAATACGAATATATGGTGGACACAGTTCTTTTAACTCTATTTAAGTGTTTTTACAATTCAAAATAAGATGTTAGTAATTGACCACTTGACCTTGATGTTTAATAACTTCTTTTCATCAAAAAGCCTATCATGACACGCATGTTATATGAGAAGGATTCAAAGGATCAAAATATAGGGAAGCAAAAAGTTAAGAGATCATCATTTTCATCCACGTCATCAGAATTATAACTTAAAGAGGACCTCACACTTTAAAATATGACCAATGAAATGAAAAGAAACTACAAAGTCAAGCTTATCCATTATACAATTATGGGCAACAAGAGCAGGTACAAAACATAGGTCCTATTGTTGAACATTTTATATAGGGTAAATAGCAATTGGTCCTCTTACTTGCCCTTATGTGCATGAAGGTCCCTTTAGTTTTCAAATTAAACGGATTGGTTTATTAATTTGAGTAAAACTGTAAATGGGTCTTTTTTTTATAATGAACGTTACTTTTAAAGCACAAAAAGTCAAAAACCTATGAATAAAGTTATCTTTACAATAACGTTGAGTTAGAAGCTTCGTTAGACAATTGTCACTATCAAGAAAAACTATAAAAACTACTGTTCACTATAGAAGTAACATTCATTACTTAAAAAAGACATATGTGCACTTTTACTCAAATTGATGGACCAATCTACTTAATTCAAAAACTAAAGGACATATATGTACACAAACAAGAGGAACCCAAATGCTTATATATATATATATTCAAAACGTGGATCATGAATAAAAAGTAGAAAGCAATCCAAATAATCATTATCGAAAAACTTATTGGCCATCCTAAAGTTTTCTTAGTACATAAAATTGATAGTAGCATACACATCATGGACGTGTATAACTAGTTAAATTCATAAGTAGTCGCCAATTGTGACATCAATTTTTTGTTTTTTAAGTGAGAACATCTAGCACAAAAATAAGCCGAGTTCGAGCAAGTCAGTAAATATTTGAACTCAAAATTGTCAATTTTTACTTTCTCGCACTCAAATCAACTTTGAGTTGAGTCAACCTGACTGGATCTTTTTTTTTATAATTTGAGCCACCTCGAAGTAAATTTCGACTTGGCTTGAAATCAAAAGCATAATTGATATATGTGCATTTAACATAGCCACAATCTAAATAAGACGGAATATTAAGAACTGCATATTTGAAAGCAATTTTGAGAGTATTTATCTATGCAATATAACTAATAATTAATTCATTAACTTATTTCGAAGCAAATGGTTAAATACCTATGTTCATTAAAATTACATATTAAGCATGCTTTTAAATGTATTAACACCAAGATGACTTCTCTAGTAATTCAAAGGAGAGACCATTTATTTTTATATCGAAGGAGAGATCATATACGATTAGACTACAAAGGTTTTGATTTGAATCCTTATACTTTCCCTTTAGTAATTGACGAGTTGACTAAATATATTCAAGAAGAGATTTTATTGTGAATGCTTTTGCTAATGATGTAGTTTTAAGTTTAGAGACTCGTGAATACTCAAAAAAAGAAGTTGGAACCTTGGAAAAGCAATGGAGCACCATACAAGTGAAAAGATTCAAATTGAGTAGAATTACAAAAGAGTACATGCATTGAATGTTTGATGATCCTGAAGGAAAAAGTATGAATTTCATAAGACAAGATGAGAATAATCTCATCATGCAAGAACTATTGAAGAGGATGTCAGTTGCACAATCAAGGCGGGATGGTTAAAATGAAGGAGTGAGACAAGCATTATGCGAAAGAAAGATACTAATCAATGTAGGAAAGTAAAACAACGTACTAGAAAATATGAAATGCCTTACCAATCATGACAAGAAAAATGCAGCTCTAATCTAATCCCTACTAAAAGCAATCCCAAATATTGTTAGAAATATCAATATTAAATAACTAATCCATGAGTACATCTAGTTTGATGGTCACCCCTCCCTACAAGTCTAAAACAATCAACAAACAACTTCTTACAACAGCAGAAAGGTGTGATGCAATGTATTCACAATACCACCTTCGTTGACAACGTTGACTTCCCAGTTGAGTTTGGATGTTTAAAGCTTGTACTTTAACATATTTTCACTTTTTTCATTTTGCTTGAGCAAATTATGTAGGTGAGGAAATATACATGTAAGAAATATAAGTAATTTTTTTGGGCTTCAACGGGTGAGAGAATGAGGGATATATATATATATATATAATTACAAATATTAGACATCCTATTTGGCCAACCTTTCATGAATCAAACCAACTTGAACAAGATTTCAACCATCAGATTGACCTCAACTGGGCCGACATCCATTTTCCAACTAGGCCAACATTTGTCTAATAAGGCCAGCTTCTATTACTTCATTCATATGAAGGACTTCCGATTGGGCCAACATTTTAACCAACTTCAGTTATGGGCTTGGAGTCTCACGAGAAGGCCAGCATGAGTTCCACTTCTAGCAATGAATTAATTCCAGCCAACAATCACATTTTAGCCATAATATGCTAGAGTATCAATTCAGCGGGAGTGTTCAGTTATTTTTTTTGTTTTTGGAAAAGTGCAGGCTAATGTTAGCTTGGAGATGATTCTAGAGAGGAGGGCACTAAACATGTATAGGAGGGGATTGTATACGCCATCTACCACAAGTTTGATGCTCAATCGAGGGATCGTCAATAGGGTTTGAGTCCCTTTATCTCTCCATTTTATTTCTTATTTCGTTTTCTTGCGTTTTCCCTTATTATCCACTTTTTTGGATGTGCTTCATCTAGTTCTTCTATGTTTAATCTTGTATTCGCTTATTTATCACATCTTGGAACCATATATGAACTTATATCTTATTATGGCTCTGTTTACTTATTCAATGTGCTGAAATCTAATCTTAAAGTCCTGTGGATGCTTTGAGTTTGTCATTAAATTAGCTACATGCATGGTTAGAAACTTGTCATTGGCTGTTTACTTCCAGTATTCTAGCAGAGTTTTCTATTTCCTGCACTTGCTTTTTGTTAAATTACTCCCAAATGATAACTTTCTCTTGTGCATGATGTTGATGCAAATGTTGTGATGCGCAGATGAGATTTTTATCATGTATAGGGCTGTTTATAGCATTGTCCGTGTGGAGATCTCATTTCATTGGCATCTATAACAGTCATTAGTTAGGTTTTCCCCTTGCAGGCACATCATAGCCCGACTGCTGTCTAAATCATATTTGGTATTAAAACAAGTTTTCTTAATGATTTTTCAGCTATAGAAGATCCTTGCTTCAAAACACTACCTATATCCTTTTGCATTAATTGCACTACTAACTCGCTTATTTATTGACGCATATTCACACGCGGCGTCAACCATAAAAGGACAAGATGATAAGAGTGGTTATCCTTGTCCCTCCTAGGATCCCACTAATTCACTAGTCGCGACATCAACCATAAAAGGATCCTATGATGAATATGTGGCCCTTTGTCACTATGAATATGAAGAAAATCAACATTGTGGGCCTATTGATCATCTTGTGGAGGATGATATCACTTGGAGGGTGAAGTGAGACCTCAACCTCTAATGGATTAAACCCAAAAGTAACTTTTGGGCTAAACCACTAGATAATCCAAGGGATAAAATCCAAAATAATTTTTGGGCAACTTTTGGTCAGATGTTAGGGCTGCATAGCATTTATAATATAATAGATGTGTATTTCATGTCAAATCAAAACACATTTTGACAAAGTCAAGCATAACACGAACACAATAGAAATAATTCGGGTTGACTTCATGTCAAGTGAAAATTCAATTGGATTATGAGCGATTTTCTAGTTTCAATTATTTTTGTCAACCCAAGAAACATGTGAATAGTAAAAGAGTGGTACCATTTCCATCTTAACAAAAAAAGGGTGGTATCCTTCCACATCCATCCCAAATGCGATAAGAATATGTTGTTTATAAAATTTTATTGATTCAAGAAAATGAAATATAAACAAAAGATTTCAGGCCACTTATTTGAAACTAGTACCTTTCCATGCCTCTTGTTGGGCCTCTTCATGCTTATAAACAGGTTGTGCTGCCCATGCAAAATATCCCCCGGCTCTAAGCATTCGGTTAACCTCAAGAAGCAAGATACCATCTGCAACAGGAGAATAAACTTAACCACAGTTTTGAGATTACCACAATAGAGGAGATTAAGAAGACATGGAAAAAATGCATAATTGCTATATCAGCTAAAAATACTCAAGATTTTCAATTAAATTTAAATCATATCACCAATGATAATTGGTTTAAGTAACATTTCAACTATTTTGAGTTGAACTAATGCGTTCTTCGCCATTCATTTATAATTTCTTTTTCGTAAAAATACTATTGTTAGAAGCTTCCATAAACAAATTAGTAAAAAGAATAAGAATAAAAAATATATCAGCTACTATTTACCTTAGAGCTCCTTAAAGGAAAGAATGCCTTTTAGATAATGAGCTTCATTTAACCTTTGTAACCTATAGCGAACACCCATGCATTTTTCTTTGAATCTATTATAGTCATAGAAATCAATTGCCCGAAACATCCCACTGGCTAAGAATGTAGCAGCTATCATGCATGTTAACAATCAAATTAAAAAATGGCCGAAGAGATTTTGAAGCAAGTTCTTACGTGTAATACATCAATGCAAGTATTAAGCTCTAGTGAAGAAGATCCAGCATTGAAAAGATTATGAAAGACATATTAACGATAACGTTCACAATACAAACCACCAAAACACAGGCAGGCTAGAATCATGTATGCATCCTCTAAACTGTATGTTAAAAAAGAAATAAATAAACATAGACCTTGTGAGGTGTGCATTTTTGCCATAAAATTGCGTATAAAATTGTTAATGAAAGTAGTCAAACAAGTAGAACAAGTAAAAAAAGAGCAAGACAAAGTATGCTTTCATAATAGAAAGAAAAAGTTAAACAGATCAATAACCATTTAGAAAAAAGTCATACAACTCAAAAAAAAAAAACAGAAGTGCACATTTTATCACTTTTTTAGACAACCATGGCTTTTTGTGACCATGCGTGAATCCCTGGAAACCATGCAGAAGAATGCTACTGAAAGCAGTGGAGACTATACTTTCCCACAAGCAATAAAAAGATTAAAGGAACATTTTCATAGTTTTCCTTGATTCATGAATCATTTCAACCGTGATGTGCATGAAGCAGAAATGTTACAATAATAAGTTTAGCTTACCATCACGAGTCCAGTTTATTCGGCATCTTGAGCAATGAATTAGATCAAATGCTTGGCTTGGATACAGCAAACGATGTGTTGCAAAAGCTGCAACCATGGCAGGTACACCACGTTCAAGAGCAAACTGAATTTGGTTCTCATGAACATCTTTGGGAGCTATTGACATGGTTAGGACATCTTGTGAGAGTAAAAAAGCACCAAAACTTGCTACCCCACACCCAACATCCAAGACAACTCTTGTATGATTCCCAAATCTAATTTCTGGGACCATCTGAACCAATTAAGAAATGAGATATCGAAGAGGTTACAATGAATGCAAGCTTTGTGTGAAACAATAGCTTATATAAACATGCAAATCATAAAACCTCAGACATTTGGTCCAAATATTTTTCTGCTCCATGTATAAACTGCGTACCGCCACCAGGAAATTTGAATTTTTCCTTTTCCCTTATAATCCAATTTTGCCCTCCTTTGTCTTCAACCAAGCGCGTGTGCGGCACATTGCTAAACCAGACCTGCAAACAAATTAAAAACGAGTTTAAGGTCTTTAGAAAACTAAAAATAAGAATGATAACTCGTATGTGATGTGTCACTAATCCAAACTTCAATCTGTTTTAGGGTTTAGCAATGTTATTACTTGATGTTAATTATTTTTAGGGTTTAGGGTTTAGGGTTTAGGGTTTAGGGTTTAGGGTTTAGGGTTTAGGGTTTGCTAAACCAGACCTGCAAACAAATTAAAAACGAGTTTAAGGTCTTTAGAAAACTAAAACTAAGAATGATAACTCGTATGTGATATGTCACTAAATTAAAAACGGTTTAGGGTTTAGGGTTTAGGGTTTAGGGTTTAGGGTTTAGGGTTTAGGGTTTAGGGTTTAGGGTTTAGGGTTTCTGGTTTAGCAATGTGCCGCACACGCGCTTGTGCGGCACATTGCTAAACCAGACCTGCAAACAAATTAAAAACGAGTTTAAGGTCTTTAGAAAACTAAAAATAAGAATGATAACTCGTATGTGATGTGTCACTAACATTTAGTTGTGAAGTAAACATCAAGTAATAACAAAGCACTAAAACCATGAGAATTAAAAAATAATTAAAATAAAAATAAAACATGTCGTATGTATAACATGCAAAGCATACTAGTAGAAAGGACATTTAGGTGTATGTAAGTGTTATAATCTTAAACATATTATTCAAGGAAACAATGATATAGATGAGAATGAGACTGGCAATTGAGTAACTTAAATAGAGAAGTGCCTCTGAAGTATAATGTGATAAAAGAACATGGTGGAAACATGAAGAAAAAAATTTATAAACATTGATCAAACGTATTTATCCGACAGTATTTGTTAAGGTGAAAGAGTTTACCTTCCTACTGCAGCCCTACATTTCGTGGCTCTTCCAATGAAATAGGAATTTGTGACATGAAGAAGTGCACAATAATTAAGAGAAGTCATAGGGGCAATGATAATAATATTTACGGGTAGATGGCGTCACCCTACGCATGTGAGCTGGACATGAACAAATTCACAAAAATGATTCTTTCTTTTTTGGGGAGGAGAGGGGAGTGGAAAGACTAGATTTCTATGAAAAGGGTATGCTTGAGACCGACAGACCGATGTGAATTCCAAGGGGAGCATCAACTACGGTTTCAATCTCTTTCAAGGACTAGATTGGAGTGCTATCAAATCATGTGGCTGTGATGGCAACTAGAGAATTTTGAGTAAATGGGTAAGAAAAATTTATGGGTTTAAGGTTTGTCACATAAGACCACCCAACTTTCTACCCAAAGTTGAAATCAGTTCACTTTCGTGAATTCAGAAAAGGTAATTTTATTTCATTCAATGGAGTAATTAATATTAATATGCTCTACTACCATAAATAGGAGAGTCCACAATACCATAGCTCTAAATTGATGATGTGGGACAAAAAACAAAATCTACTAAAGCCATGCTAAGCCTAATTGACTTAATCAAATACAAATCTCCAAAGAATCATAATCACCCTTTCCTCATTTCTTCCCTAGCTTCGATTGAATATCTGAACTCATCGATCCTAGTTCTCTAATTAATGTATAATTTCTTCCCTCCAAATTTTCAATTATCATTGATTCACCTTTATGCTCAATTGGATCCTCTCGTCCATTAAATTGAGTAAAATCTAATTTACTTTCAATCTAATTTTGATTCAGTAAGTTAAAAGAGTTTACTAGTGAGAATTCAAATTATTGATCGTTCCATAATAAATTTTAGATTAATCATGTTATCTTCTGCAATAATTTGCCAAAATATAATTCTTAATCTCAAAAATGCATTTGTTCCACATTAGATGCTTGTGATCATGGTGCAGACATGCAATGCAACAAAGTTTATTTCCATCAATCTTACATACAATGCACTGATAAATATCAACACTGATAAATAGAAACTCATCCATAAATGGAGTCCATAAATTTGCAATCCAAACCAAATAAAGGAACCCCTAGTAATTGATAGAGTTCATGCACGATGCTCTCCAACCTTTATATCAATAAACTCAGACTTCCTACATATTATCAGCCTTATCTCAACAAAAACAAAAATTTGTGGCTCTCCAAAATGTCAAGACTATAGTGCATCAATCAAGACGAACTCACAACTACCTTACCCAACGACAATCTCTCTTTTTTAAAGTTCATTTGTGAAATGTTATTTTAGCTAATTTAAGTCATGTGTTGTCATCTGCGAATGACGTAAATTAAAGTCATTTTTTTATTGAGATTTATGTAGTGTTGAAGTGGTCAAAAATAATGAACAAGCCTTGAAAATCAAGAGAAACTTAATTAAAGATCAATTTCATTATTTATTATTTGTATTTTAGTAGAATTATTATAATATTATCTTTATAGTGCTAAGATCACTTAGGACATCATTGTAGGTTGACCAGAATGTATTTGAATTGAATTGAATTGAGTGAACCAACTAATATTTGAGTTTGCAGGTCTGTTATCTTCAATAAATCAATCAAAAAATCAACTTGTTTGATCGATCAGTTAATCAATCAAAGGTCTTTGATCGATCAACTGACTGATCAGAGTAGTCTGAAATGGACTGTTGAGAATCCAACAGTTAGTTATTTGATCAATCAGCTGATCGATCAAATGCAATTTTGAAATAGTTTTACTAACCGTTAGAGACCTTTTCTATATAAATGATTGAGATATTTTGAGGCGTCTTCTTCATGATTATTGAACAACTTTCACTTTCATTTGATGAAAGAGAGCTGAGGTGATTTAAAAGTGACCAAAGCAATTGATTGAAGATTAAAAATTGATTAAAGCTCTCAAGTGCTCATAGTTGATTCAACTTCCTCCAAGTACTTCAAGGTATCAATCCTAAGAAGGAAAGAAGTATTTCAATTTGTGTTAAATTGTAAAGTCTTGTATATTGGAATTGGTTTTCTTAATCCTTCACTTGATTGTCAGGAGGGCTCTTAGTGACATCTAGAGAAGGTGAGATTTGATTACTTCATTGTATTGAGGAGGGCCTTTATAGTAAGATAGGAGGATTAAATTGTACGGGTTTCTCCACTTTTGACTAAAAGAGTATTTTATTATAGTTGGATGGTTAGATTGGGTTGGGGTAGACATAGGCTCAAAATTGAGCTGAAGCATATTATATCTTTTTCCTATTTATTTACTTGTATTTTTATTATTGCTTCCACTTGTGTTTATTGTTCATCTCATTGCTAACTTAATATTAAATTGATTGTGCTATAGCTGTAATAAATTATATATATATATATATATATATATATTAAAATAAATTAATTTAATTAAAAGTCTATTCACTTGCTATAAACCAATTCCTAGATCTTACAGATTGATGCCTCAAAACTTCAACTAATTCTTAGTTCATTTGATAGATCAAAAAGTTTGTGAAAATTATAATATGTTAAAATAGTACTTAAATATAATCTATATATTTGAAATCTGTTGGATATATAATTTTGAATACAAATTATAGTATGTAATTTCTTTCGGCAAGCATTCATTATTGAACCAGAGATCAAATCAACCTAATTTTTTATTATATTCAACAAGTTAGCTAGTTTATATTTCAATTTATTGTCTAATTTAATCGTTTTGATATTAATTCGATTCCATAAATTGTTAACATATTATTATTCAATAAAATACTAAACTAACTCAAAAATAAAATTACATAGGCATTATTAGATCATGTTACGACGATTAATGCCTCAAATTTTTAGCTAAATCGAATTCATTTGATAGGTTAAAAAAATTGTAAAAATAATAATCCATTAAAATCGTATTTGAATATAATTTACATATTTGAAAACAGTGTTTGAACATGATTTATAAAAATGAAATTCTATCCAAATATGATTCAAACTGTTAAAATTGTATTTCAATACAATTTTAGGCTCAACAACTGCACACATCACCAAAATTGTATTTAAATAGAATTTTGATATATGTAGCTGCACAAAATGACAAAATCGTATATGAAAGTGATTTTAGCAAGGGCATCATTTGCACACCGTTAATGTCACGTAGTTCTATACGGCAAGCACAAGTGCATGCAATCCTTTCTCTTTTAATATAACCATCAACTTTATTTCCTTCTCACATAAATCACAACATAAAAATTAATTTTATTTCATACCATACAAAACGATCCAATCTGCTAAAATATATCATTCCCAAATGGACCTTAAAATTGTGGTTTCTTTACAAATGGACATCTGGTAAACAAGGACCAAAACATCTTCTTAAACTCCAACCTACCAATTTCATCTATAGTCCCTAGATGAGTTTTTCTTTAGAAAATTTAGCAAACCTTCAGGAAAACAATAGAAGCAATCGCAAAATTATTGCTTCATCCTAGGAAGTCCTTAATTCCATATTCAAAGCCCATAATCCCCGAGTAAAAGATCATTTCTACCTCGTTGGTTCTAACAAGAAGCAAGAAGACGGATCAGAAAATACCTCATCTCTGCTTCTGGGCCAGGGGATTGGTTTCTTGTACTTCTTTGGCGCTGGAACTAGACAATTCAAACGCTTCCCCATGTCCGGGCAATGCCGCTCGAACCTCTCCCCTCTCTCCGTCGAACTCAGCTTTCTGATCTCATCCTCGTTATCAAGACAAGGAATGTACTCTTTCATACTCTCCGGGCAAAGCCGGAACTTCTCAATCCTAACCCTAACCCCGGTCATCCCCTCCACCTCCGTCTTGTTACCCGCCGCAACTGGTGGTTCCTCTTCAGCCAGATCCTGACCGAGCGGACCCGCACCAAAGTCCTCCCTCATTGTCCCGTTCTCGTCCACGATCCCGACACTGTCCGGCACCGCATAATGCGGAGGCGATGGCGGAGATACTGAGAGGTCATGTAGTGGCGCATAGAGCAGAGGAGGAGCAGAGGAGGGGGAGGAGGGGGAGGAGGACGCTTCATCCGTCATATTAACATTCGGAGAGACAGCGACGGACTGGCGAGTAGCGCCGCCGGAGGGGGGATCCGGACTGCGGTTGTAAAAGATGAGTTGGGGATAAAAGGATCCATCGGACCATTGGAGGCCGACATAGAAGGAGGCGAGGCAAGCGAGGAAGAAGAAGGAGATCTTCGTAACGGAAGATAGCTTGAAGAGATCCTTGAGCTCGCCGGCAGATTTCATGGCCTGGCTGTGCTCGATGCTCCACCGGAGAGGCGGAGAGGAGCGAGCACTCAGCGTTAGGCGCACGATATCTCGTGGATCACCGGCCAATTTGTAAAGCGTAAAGAGCTTAACCGGTTTTATCGGAGAATTTATTAATTTTTAGTTATTTATAAACTCCATTTAACTTTAACTTCAAATGCAACCAAACATCCAATAATAAAAAATAAATAAATTACACTCAGATACCTGAATTTAATGCTTCATAACTCACAAGATCTATTTTTTTAAATTTAACATCCGGTCCCTAAATTTTAATAAATTATTAAATAAGTCTTTTTTATTATTATTATTATTATTATTTTAATTATCATTATACTTCTCCCCACCCGATCCGCATGTGGCCTCGCGCCGCTGCAGGCGAATCCGGCGGTCGCGCGACGTGTGCGGAATCGGGAGGAGAGAGAGAGGGAGGGGTATAATAGTAATTTTAAAAAACTTTAATAATAAAAAAGAACTCATCTCATAATTTATTAAAGGGACATTTACATGGTGGACACGAAAATTAGACCAATTTATGGATTTCACCATAAATCTCAAAATATTACAGATATCACATCTAAAACGGCTGTTTTTACGTTTTTCATATCCAGCGATAAATTCTATCAGAAGATTTAACCATAATTAAATTTCAACAAAATCTCAGTCATTGATATCATCGTTTAACCATCGACCTTCATGTTAGGGCATCGCAGAGCTGCATTGGTTCCAGCGGCAGCATATTCACGCGAGGCGGCAGCGTATTCTCGCGAGGCGACAACGTATTCATGTGAGCATCACTTTGCTATTTGTATCTTCTTCTTAAGCGGGCATCACGAGCGAGCATCAGACTTTTCTGAGATTTAATTATGATTAAATCTTCTGCTAGAATGTGAAAAATGAAAAAATAGTTGTTTTAAATGTGATATCTGTAATAATTTGAGATTTATGGTGAAATCTGTAAATTAGTCTAATTTGTGTGTCCACCATGTAAATATCCCTTTATTAAAACTCAGGGACCCTGATGTTATGTGGACCTGTGCGTTATTAAGCTTTAAATTCAAGAATTTGGGTATAATTTACCAAAAAAACTACCGAGAAGTTCCTATTATTTACTTATAATTATATTTTAATTTAAATTTTTAAAAATTTCTTAATTAATATTATAGGTACTTAATAGAACTCTATTTTACTTTACTGTTAAATTAATTATAGGAAAACTATGGGGAATTTATCAGTAGTTCGCTAAAAAAATCTAAATCAAGTTGTTATTTATATTTTGAGTTTAACTCGAATTTCGAGTTGATTCGAGCTAAATAATTAATTTTTGTAGCAAATAAAATGTGTTTGTGGTACTATATGCATCGCATATCATTGAAAATTAAATGTGTATATGAACATAAGCAACTCAATTTCTCTCGTGAATACTCTTTATGAGTCGTAATATTATTTACAGTATGAAGATTACATAATACATAAATATAATATTTAATAATTTTTAATTTATTAGTATTGAGTCAATCAAGTTTGAGTTATAAAATTTTATTTCGAGCAAACTAACTTAAAGTTGTGATAAACAATTCAAATTTTAGTCGAGTTAAAGTCGAGCGATTGTCGAGAGAATTTTAAGTTTCAAGCAAAATCAGCAGCCCCATTCAGCGAAAGAAGATGGTCGTTTTTTTCTTCTACTAATCGATAACTCCTTTCTGTTCTTTAACTCTCTTGTTTCTTCCTCCCAAACGAAAATTGAAAGGGGTTGAGGCTTGAAATTAAGTGACATTTTTTGTAAAATTGAAGGAATAATGAACCGAAATATTTAGATTACAGGCTCAAGGGTTACAAACATAATTATACAGGTTATTGCAAATAATAAGAATAAGCATTATGCCAAATATGTATTTTCGATTGAAATATGTCAATATAAAAAACATCAGGTTTGTGATCAGAGTATTATGTTAACAAACCCTCATATAGACGAGATTAAAATCAAATTGCATATATATTCTCTTCAAATATAATAAAAACTAATTGAATACATACATAATTACTTGTATTCAGTTAAAATAACTTATTATACATAGAATCATACTCTAAATACTTGTACTCTACTTAAATTCAACGTACTGCAATGAATAGCTTGGAAAGAATGAGTATTCAACTCAAATTTATTGATATGTCATAAATTAGACAGTAAAAGAGCCTATTCTCTTAAAATTGATCGATACAGATAAATAGATGTGTAATTATATGTATTACATTAAAACGTAATCAAATGTCCCAAATAGATTGCCAAATATCTATTTTCGATTGAAATGGATCAATATAGCATATATTAGGTGTGTGATCACAGTATTATGTTAAACAACTTTCATATACATAAGATTAAAGTCAAATTGTAAATATTCTTTTCAAATACATTAAAAACTAATTGAATACTCACACAATTGCTTTTATTTTTACTTAAAATAACTTATTATGCAATAAATCATACTCTAAATGCTTGTACTTTCATTTGAATTCAACGTAATGCAATGAAAAGTTGCAAAAATATCACTATTCAACTCAAATTTATTGATATATCATAAATCAGACCCTAAAAGAGCTTATTCTCTTAAAATTTATCAATATACTGACAAATAGATGTGTAATTATTGGTATTACATTAAAACGCAATCAAATGTCCCTAATAGATCGCCAAATATCAATTTTCGATTGAAATGCATCAATATGGCAAATATTAGGTGTGTAATCACAGTATCATGTTAAACAACATTCATATAGATAAGATTAAAGTCAAATTACATATATTCTTTTCAAATACATTAAAAACTAATTGAATACTCACACAATTGCTTTTATTTAGTTAAAATAACATACAATGAATCATACTCTAAATGCTTGTACTTCATTTGAATTCAACATAATGCAATGAAAAGCTGCAAAAACATCACTATTTAACTCTAATTCATTGATATATTATAAATCAGACCCAAAAGATCTTATTTTCTTAAAATTGATCAATATACTGAAAAATAGATGTGTAATTACTGATTTTATATTAAAACGCAATCAAATATTCCTAATAGATCGCCACATATCATTTGTCCACTGAAATACATCAATATAGCAAATATTAGGGGTGTAATCTGGTATTATGTTAAAAAATCTTCATATAGATAAGATTAAAGTCAAATTACATATATTCTCTTCAAATAGAATAAAAACTAATTGAATATATACATAATTGCTTGTATTCAGTTAAAAATAACTTATTACGCAGTAAATCGTACTCTAAATGCTTGTACTTCCCTTGAATTCAATATAATTCAATGAATAACTGCCAAAAAATTAATATTCAACTCAAATTCATTGATATGTCATAAATCAGATCCTAAAAGTGCCTATTCCCTTAAAATTTATCAATATATTGATAAATAGATGTGTAATTATAGGTATTACATTAAAACACAATCAAATGTCCCTAGTAGATCGTAAAATATCAATTTTCGATTGAAATATATCAATATAGCAAACATTAGGCTTGTAATCAGAATATTATTTGGCAAAATTCCTTAGGCAAATTACGTTCAGGTTCTTGAATTTAATGCTTAATATCGCGCAGATCTATGCTTTAAAATTATAACATCAAGTCTATGAATTTTAATAAATTATCAAATGAATCTTTTTTATTTTTTTTTATTAAAATTTTTTAAAATTATCGTTTTACCCCTGCTATTCTCTCTTTCCTCCTGATCCGACGAACACGAGCAGGCGGCGGCCGCCGGCTGCCGAGCAACCTGCCGGCGGGTGGCGCGGCAGTGCGCCGGATCGGGAGGAGAGAGAGTATAGCAGGGGTAAAATGATAATTAAAAAAATAATAATAATAAAAAATATTTATTTGATAATTTATTAAAATTCAGGGTCTTCAGTGTTAATTTAAAAAATATGAATCTATGCGATATTAAGTATTAAACTGAGAACCTGGGCGTAATTTGCCCAAATTCCTTTAATAATTCCACATTAAATGCTCACATGATGAAGTCTCATTAATTATTTGCACAGAATATGATAAAGTTTACATTTGCCAAAAATACTTTTGATTTGAATTTAATGATATATAATAATTAACTTTGCTTTTATTGGAAGATTAATTCTAACACCAGCACACTAATAAAATAAAAACTCATGCGTGTATTATTTACATTTATTATAATATATCGTGATTTAAATATAAAAATATTATTTATTTTAATTTTAATAAAGTTATATGAGTACTTTCCAGAAAGTCACTTATTCTAATATTACTTCATCCGAAACATGTTTAATTACGAAATTTTTCATTATTAGCATCACGATTTTGCCTCAAAAAGCGCTTCTACTATTTGAGATCACATTATCTACTTATACAACTCAGAATCTTTCTTTCTTTGCAATGTGAGTCAATTCATTCTTGTGTTCCTCTCACTATTTATTATTCAGTCTAGAAATCTATCAAGAGTTACACTCTTGATTTCTTCTTTTGGGACATCATGGCGAATACTTTCCTTCCTAGTATATATATATATATGTGTACATTTAGATCTATTTGAACTTCTGCATGGATAATGTCTTTATTTAATTTAAATTCAATTAGTAAAACAATCAATTGATACTATATATAAATTTAAATTTCAATAGTTAAATATAATTTTCAGTAATTTAGTCAAATTCCAATATTAAATTGATATTTACAGATAAAATTACAGTAATTAAATCTCTTAGAGCATAGTAGGGGTGGCATCGAGTTGAGTTCGAGCGAGTTTCAGTATATTTGAACTCGAAAAATTTGATTTCAACGAAACTCGAAATCGACTCGAACTCGAATCATTTCGAGTTGAGTCAGCTAAACTCGATTTAACTCGAGTTCGAGTCGATTTCAGTTTTTTGGATAAATTTAAATTACATAATAAAAAAAAACACATTTAAAATGGTTACACTTTAACTCAAAAAATTATTTTCATTTTTAATTTTCAATATGCCACTCTTTCATAATATACTAAAAGCATTTAATAAATAATTTTATTTCGAGTTAGCTCGATTTTTTTTTTCAAGCGAGTCAAGCCAAACTCGAAATCGACTCTAAATAATTTCGAGTACACTGAATAGCTCGAAACTCGACTCGAAATGACTTGAATTGATTTCGAATTGAGTTTTTTATCGAGCGAGTTTCGAGCGATTTTCAATTTTCGAATAAAATTGCCAGCCCTAGAGCAGAGGCATTTTGATTGTAATTTTTTTTTTGAAAATTATGCATAGCCAAAGTTATATAATTCTTTATAATTACTCTACAAGGAGGAATCGAACCTTCTTTTGGCACAATCTCGAGGATTGTGGGCTCTACTTTAGCAACCTCGACCTCAAAAGTCAATGATAATGATTTTGACTATTTTTAATTGTTATTATAATCAATAATTTATTAATGATTTATTTTAACTAAATAATTTATTAATAATTTATTAATGATTTTGACAAAAGACGAAGACGACAGAGCCACCAACAAAGCTAGTAATAAATGATTTATTTCGTCTATCCATCCCCCATGAAGAAATTTGCAGATGCCTCGTGAATGGCTAGTCATGGAAGTCATATGCGCGTCCGACCTTCTATCTCCCTCTTAGATGGTGCTTTGCCTCTCCATTAGTGTGTATTTTCTTAGTCGTGGAAGCCGCTAGATCGACCATTTTCTTAGCCTCTCCGTTTTACAATCCTTTAGTGTTGCATCTCTCCGACTCTTCATTTCTGTTTACTAATATAGACAGAAATGTGACTTTTACATAACGTATCATGCTTTCTCCCTCCCTAAACTTTTGCTTTTATGAGAGAATATATATTTGAGAAAAATTTGAAATAAGATCAATTTTATTTTTGAGATATAAGTGAGATGTGAATAAAATTAATATTTTATTCTAAATTTATGCAGATATAATAAAGTTAATCTTAATATTAGAGCTTATATAGAATTTAAAATAATGTTAATTTAATATTCAGAGCTTTAAGTTTAAAGCATAATATCACATATGCCCATAGTTTTAAAAATTTAATATCCTAGTTTCTGAATTAGATATAATATATTAATTAAATTTATTTTATGTTTTTAATATTTAAATTTTATAAAATACTAAAATTGCCCCCCCCCTCTCTTCCTTTCTCTTTTTTTCCCTCCCTCTCCCAAAAGTGGAGCAAGTAGCCACTCACGGTCGTGCCCAACAACTGTGCTGGGGTGGGTGGGTGGGTACTACTATTTGCTTATTTCCTTTCTATTGTTCAACAAAGAGAGAAGTAATTTTGATATTTTATAAATTTTAATATTAAAAAATTAAAAATAGACTTAATTAATATATTTTATTTTACTTAGAAACTCAAATATTAAATTTTTAAAACTCGTAAACCTATGTAATATTAAGTCTTAAAATGAAAAGACTGTTTGTAATTTATAATATTTGATATATTTTGTATAATTGATTTTAACTCAAATTAGAATGAACCACACGAAACGAACAGCCACCAAGTTTCGGTCTTTTATTAAAAGGTTAGGGAGGATTGCAGGAATATGTCTAGACTCAAGCTGACATCCCAACATAAAATATTTGATTTAGGTTGTTGAATTTCAGATTAGATCCAGTTCAGCAATTCAAGTACATTTTTCGAGCAAACTTAGCATTAGTTCAAGTTAGGTAAAGCTATTATAACTCATTTTTTTATGCCAAATTTCAAGTCTCGTTGACCTATCAAGACCAATCGTGTTTTGATCGAGGAACTTGTCCCCAAAACATTTAAGAAAAAATTCAAATTTTCTTGTTACAAATCGAATCGAACTTAGGTTAGGCCCAAACCAATTTATGAACCCGAATTAACACCCGTTGGAACCAAATTTGAGCCTCAAATATGGTCTATCTGTTATTCTTTAGGCAAATTACTACTAGGTTTCTATAATTTACTTTTAATTATATTTTGAGACAATTTTTGAAATCAATTATTTGAATCTCTAATTAAGATTATGGATACTTAATAAGTTAGTATTTTATTTTATTTTTAAGTTTTTATTCTAAATTTTAAAGATTTTTTTAAAAAATAAATATTAAAAATAAAAAATTTTAAAAAATATAAAGTAAAATATAATTATAAATAAACTATAAAAATCTTTCACTAATTTTGCTCTATTCTTTATTCTTTTTAGCCTACGAGATCTCGCTTTATTGGGTTTTCGAGATCCGGGATAGCTGCGTCGGATGCACGGAGACTGCATTCCGAAGGGGCCCACCACCATCGAACAAATTGCAAGTTGTCAAAGGTGCACCACGTGGATTCTGCACCGCATTCCCCATTATTATTTTTTTCATTTGCAAAAATTTAGGTAACAATTCGAGTTCGAGCCGAGCTAAGTATGATTTAAATTTAGCTTATTTTAATTCGATTTAAATTCAAAGTTGATGATTTAAATTTCAAACTAACTCGAGCCTTAATCGAGTTAACTCAAGCTCTCTAAAAATTAAAATATTTTATAAAAAATTTATTTTTGATAGGATTTAAAATTAAATTAATCATGCCTACACGATCATCTAATAGATATCTTAATTACAACTAATATATACTCATGTACAAGTAATAAATAATTATAATAAATGACTAAAAATATTATTTATATTTAATAAAAATGGAGATTGAGCCAAGTCAATTTGATCCAACCATGGCTCGTGGCTCAGCTCGAGTTTCTGAATCGAGCTCAATTTGAGCTAAATATCAATTTAAGTATCGAGTGACTATCCATCTCCGAGCCCGACTTTCAATCCTACTTGTATAATGGAAACATTCATATAATATTTTTAAAAAATTTACTTTGGCATGTATCGAGTACACAAAAAACATTTAAATAAATTAAATAATTCTAATGATATATATAGAGAGCACTAAAGATAATTGTTTAGATAAAATAAATATTTAATTTAGTAATATATGTAGATAACTTTTAAATTTTTTTTAAATAATGAAATTATTGCAAAAAAATAATATTTAAATGTCATAGCATATAGATAATATAATATAATATCAATATAACATTAAACTAAATACTCTCTTAGTCTTTTTTGCTAATATAGTATTGACTTTTTTGTAATTTTGATAATATAATATAATATTGACTTTTTTGACTCCTTATTTAATTGGTAGTTAAAAATTAATCTGGTTTAATTTTAAATAAACATAGCACATCACGCATAAGATTTAATATTAAAAATTAATTTTATTTCACATTCTACATATATTACTAAAATAATAACTAACTTATATCATATTTCTCATATATCTCAACATAATAATTAACTTTATTTTACATCATTTATAAATTTTAATAAAAAAAATATTTATATCCAAGCTTAATTTTAACTTTATTAAATTAAATTTTACAAATAAACAGACCCTAAGAATTGCTTCTTTGATCATTTTCTCTATGTCCATCTCCAAATTATTGATGGTTTATCTACTACCTTGGTCTTGGCCTTCTCATTCCTCGGTAGGATTATATTGATCATCAATTGCATCTCTGTGAATACAATGACCTAAAGTTGGTAACGTTTCTCCGTAATTCGATGAAGTATGTAAAATGGACCGTATTGAATAAATTTGAACTATGGCTCATCATCATGAGTCTTTCATTATTCAAAAGTAGTCATAAAAAGTTTTTCTTTTACAAATGTCTTCTCTGTTAGGTGTCAATCATGCTACTGCTTAAGATTGATTGAATTGTTAATCATTTTTAAAAAATATTAGATTGTTTTAAAATGAGCCATAAAAAAACTAAAAAACTAGCAGAAAATTTATTCTTCAACTTTTGCTCGACAAACTGAAATAATCTCTTCACCTACTTTTTATGTTCGATTAGCTGCAAATATTAATTATATATATATATATATATATATATATATATATATATAAAACAAATGATTTTATCAAATAATTTTTTTGAGTTACTAATTCTTGCCTCTGTCGGATAAATCTTGCAATAAAAACTTGTTATTTTTGTCTGGTTGTGAGTTATATTTAATTGAACAGTTAATTTTTGAGTTGATATTTTTATTTTAATATTTTATAAAAATTTTGAAATAAAATTAATTTTATTTTAAAATATATGTAAAATATGAAATATAATTTTTTATTTTAAATTTTATATAACATATGATATAAAATTAATTTAATATTAAATTTATGTAGGAATTAAATTATTATTAATTTTAATATTAAAATTTATGTATAATTTAATTTACAAATTTAATTTTTTTAACTCATGTTAAAATTAACTAATTAGTAAACAAATAACACCTAATTTAAAAATAAATATTTCCGCTTAACAAATTAGTTATAAAAAAGTTTTTGGCGTGCCCTAGATGCGATACGTCATTCCAATTAGGGCTTGAACTTTTAGTTATAGCAACGACAACTAAACATATTCATTTTTTTCCCCAAATTGAGTCATTTATCTTACAAAAGTTTGGCCTACTAAAATTCTATTTTATGATTGGAGTCCAAATAATTCTTTTTTAATTAAAGTTTTAATATATAATTTGAGATTTTATTTTAAAATTTACTCAATTTAATTATGTAAAATTTTAATGATTGGATAGTGATCAGTAAACTTATTTAGTTGGAGAATTATTTGTGGATAAAAGAGAAAAATATATTAATTTATGGGTTTAATAAAAAATAAAATTATTTTAATATTAAAAAATAGGTATGATATAAAATAAAATTAATTTTAATATTAAATTTTGTGATGAATATGAAATAAATTTATTTTTAATATTAAAATTTATGTTAAATATAAAATAAAATTATTAAAATTAATAATAAATTTAAAATATTAATTATTATTATTATCATTATTTTTGATAGAAATTAATTTGAACTTGCAAAATCGAGCAATGGTCAAATGCATCGAACTCCACGGAACCTTGCGGTTTGTGCCACGTGGCACTCGCAGACTACTGCATTACGAATTAGTGACGTGGCCAGAGCAGAAGCAGCCAACCCGTTCATTTTGAGGCTGGCGATAGTTCTTCCAGAACTTTCCGGGGAACTCGTGGCCTAAAATGCACGGGTAGATCGTCCGGCCTACCTCGTGCCACGTGTCTTGGGCCACGTGGAGATAATCCTACGTGGCATTGCCGTCCCCGAGGAAATGATACGGGGGAATTAGGGCTCGTCGCCTTCCGCTTTCTACACTTGACAGAGCCCAAGCACCGAAGAACGGATTCGAAAGGGAAGACAGAGTTTCCCTTTCCGTTAGAAGACGACAAGGTGCGTAGATAAAAGGAGGAGGGAGAAGGGGAATGAACGGCGGTGAGGGAACGGAGGAGATGGAGGAGGACGGGAGGGAGATGGGGAAGGAGAAGGACGAGGAAGATAAAGGGATGGAGAAGATCGTTCTCATGTGGGGGTACTTACCTGGGGTGTCGCCGCAGAGATCACCGCTGCTTCAGCCGGTGGCCGTCCGGCCGCCGGGATCCACCGGCGGAGATGCCTGGAGGGATGTCTGTGGCGGGGGCTGCGGCTTCGCGATGGCAATCTCAGGTATCGTATTTTTCGATGCATCTTGTACGCATTCTAGCTCTCTACATTTAATTTGGCGATGAACTTGCTAGCATAGTTTTTGTTTATTTCTTTAAAACAGAGAGGTTACCCTGTGGCTATGTATTCTTTGCAGAAGCTGGAAAACTTATCACATGGGGATCTACAGACGATATGGGCCAAAGTTACCTAACCTCAGGGAAGCACGAAGTAAAAACTTTGGGCCTTATTGCTTCCGCTGGTTGTTCTTTCCAATTTAGCTCTCTGATCTAAAGCAGTCCCTTTATGTAGGAAATTCCAGAGCCATTCCCTCTCCCTACTGAAGTAGAGGTAGTCAAAGCTGCTGCAGGGTGGGCTCACTGTGTTGCTGTTACAGGTTATTTACTTTTTGAAATTTTTTCTTACTGATCAGTGATGTTTGATAGGGGTGAATTCATCCATCTTTATCCACGACCAAATGAGATTTAGAGCTCTTATTTTTCTATCCCACAATCAAACAACTCAAAGATAACAGACACAATTATTAGTTGCAAAAACTTAAGACTAAGGGAAAGAACCAAGGATTTTAGCTCTCAAATATTCAGTAAATTTTAGGTTTCTACCTATAGGATTACAATTTAATCAAGAACTAAACAAACTGTGCTTTACGTCAAAGAACCATCACCAAAAAGGTGGATTTCATAAGAAGTAAAACAAAAAAGAATGTTTTGAGTCTTTTGACCAAAAAAATGAGGAAAGAGGATTACCTCCATGAAGTTTGAGCCAAAGCTGTTGAAGATCTTGCCACCAATTAGATGCCAAGGATGATCTTTAACCTCTGCAGGAAGCATACTGAAAGCTTATCTCATGATCTTGCCGTACTTTCTTCTTTTCCTTCTTTCCTATCTTCTTCTTCCTCAACAAGAAGCCAAATTTTCTTCTCTTAATGGCTGCCGCAGCTAGTCAATTGGTCAAAAGGTTGGCCCTTGCAATATTTCATTGGCCCTAGGGAAGGACCATGCCCATCAGCATCTCAGGTTCCAGCAGTTATATAATCAAAATAAAAACAAATAAGTCAGAAGCATGGCACAAAGTTTGTGGTCATGATGTTCTGAAATATAACTTGGAAAGCCTATATGTTAACTTTAGCTCGTTCAATTTTTTGCTAACAGCCTGTGGGGAGGTGTACACATGGGGTTGGAAAGAGTGTGTTCCAACTGGGAAGCTGATTGGAGAACAGCATTCTCTGGGAAGCCTGGCGAAGGAAGAAAGACAAAGTGGATTTCTAAATGAGCAAGGTGATATTTCAGATGTCTCCTTAAAATTTGAAACTATTTATTGAGGTTGTAATGAGGCCCATTCCATTGCAGTGAGCCCCAGGTTCCACTGTTCTAAATCAAGTAGTGGAACAATATCTAATTACGACGGTAAAGCTAGTGAGGAAACCACGAAGAGGAGAAGGACATCTTCCTCTAAACATGTTCCTGAGAGCTCATTTTCCCGTGAAGATAGTCTTTCAGCTCTTCCTTGTTTAGTGACACTTGGAGCAGTGATGAAGATTACAACAGTAGCTGCAGGTGGTCGTCATACACTTGCATTATCAGGTAATTCTACTTTTTGATAGTTTGGTAAAATTTTAGCTTCTTCCTGCTTTTGCAAGGGACTCATTCAGCAAAAGTATTGTTGATGCATTTTATTTTTGCAAGGTTTCAGATGCAGGTCAGGTGTGGGGTTGGGGATATGGAGGTGAAGGCCAGCTTGGGTTGGGTTCTAGAATCCGCATGGTTTCTTCTCCCCATCCTGTGCCCTGCATTGAGTCTGCTTGCCATGCAAAAGATAGATCATCATGTTCTAGTAAAGCTATTACACATCCAGAAGGGCTTGGTGATAGGGTTGTTGGATGTTGTGTGAAAGCAATTGCTTGTGGAGGTCGGCATAGTGCAGTAGTGACAGGTAATTTTGTTATTTAGTTATTTTGATAACCAAGCTTTTACCCCTTTCTTTGTTATTTCCTAGGCATGGTGCACTAATTGGATCAAGAGTGTAGGTGATACTTAAATGGAGGCAGCACTTTAGTAGCACTATAGTAGCTATTATTGAGTGTTTTGTATATTTTTCTCATATTTTTTGGAGAAATTTGTTAATTTCCTTTGGACTAATAATGTTGCTAAGGTAGGACTTCGGGCTTGTTAACATTATATCGACGGTGCTTAGATCTTGCCAAAGTAAAATAGTCTCAAAGAGCAAAAGCCTGCAAGCAAGGGCACATGGAAATAGTAGGGAGAATATCAAACTGATAGGTGGGTTTGTTTTCTACAAATATGAAACCAAAGCAAAACCAAGTAACCAGACCAGTTCAAATATAAAGCTATTGACCAAACTGATAGATTTTAAATCAAACCAAATTGGCCAAATTTAATAGGTTCGATTCCGTTTTTCAATTTCAACACTTAATGCCCAATAGTTGAGGAGAAGAATTTATTAGAGAGTGGGGTGTTGAAACTAGTGGGAACATCTTCGTTTGTTTTGACGGTGTTAGTTGGGCATATGTCATTATCGGCTTTTATGCTAGCCGGCTATCTACGTATTGGCATGCACGCTTGATATTTGCTCATTGGTTGTTGGCATTGTTCTGGATGGATGTGTGGCTCGAGGTAGCTTGAGATTCATCAGATGTCAGTGAGAATAGGCAGGTGACTTGTAGAGTTGGGCCGAGTGAAAACATATAGTGGGAATGGTTTGCACGGCTAGAACGATTTGTTTGAGAGAGGAAATCTGTCTGGTGAAGATATGTTATAGAGCCTAAGTGGGTTGTTAAGTTGAGGAGGGTCATTAGTTCAAGGAATGGCTATCCAGCTTTGTTCGGTCAAAGAGCCATCTGCATAGATGTACATTCGGAATTCACAGAGTTTTCTGAAGATATTGATGAATGTTTTATAACATGCACCACTTCCATTTTTCCATCTTTGTTCATCTAGTGGAGGAAAATTTCCTAGCTAGGGATCCTACGCCAAGTGGTCTAAAAGGCTAGTGAGAATGTCTGTGTATTGGATATATGCCAAAGGTTTGCTCAATTATCAATGTTACTCATAGCAATGTTTGGCTACATATGTCATCTAGAGGTGTAAGACATCCAAATATATTTGTAGTTAGGAACTTAGAATGCAAGAAATCTGTTTGGTTGGGATTTTTTTTCATTGGAAGCATGTCCCTCCCTCTGATGGGTGGAATTAGTCCACCTTTTGGGGGATTCTGCAGGTCCATGGACCATTCTTTGACTGTACCATTGGGTCTGAGCTGAGATTGAGTCAAATTTGTGTTTATTTTTTTTGTTGATATTGATATTACTAAATAAATTTGTTCTCAACGTTTGTTCTTTTCTCTATTTACTTGCTCAAATTTTCTCAATTTCTTAAATTCTGAAATATGCTGTACCTTTGTTTTCCAGACTCTGAGCAATAGTTGCAAATTTTTTATCTTGCTTTTATTCACATTTAGAAAGAAGTTAGCTCATGGGTCATTTTTATTTGTATCTTTCGAGTATACACACTTGTTTTTAAATGATGTTTGATTCCTGTATGTCCGCAATTGTGCATGCAGTTTGCTTAGGTAGTCGTAAGCATGCTGATGTTTCAATATATGTTACTGGGATGAAACTGAGTATCCATAGATTGTCATTGACCTGCAGATATGGACCTAGTAGTATGTGTTACTTAGATGAAACTCTGTATTGTAAGAATGACAAACTCCATGTTATTTCTGCATTCATTTCTTTATTAACCATTATTTTATTCTACTTGATTGTTATATTTTGGCATTTGCAGATAGTGGTGCAGTACTTACTTTTGGTTGGGGACTTTACGGACAGGTGAGCTTCTTTGTATGATTCATTATGCTTTATGAATGCAAGGCAACTTGATTAGCTTTTAATTGGAACTGGTGTTGTTTTGCATGTCATACTATATTATCCTTGTTTTTTTTGGCCTAATTTCTTAAAATCTTGTTGTTTGATTCTGTAAGCTTGATCATGTAAAGAAAAGGGTTTAGTATTGCAACATGAAGTTTTTCTCTTTCTTATCTTAGGGTAGTAAATTAATGCATTTATCATTGGGAAAACATGGAGTTGAACTTGGTTCGTCCAAGAATTCTATTTTTGTAGATTGACAAGTCCACCTAACCGCCTCCATTTTTTTAGCAAAGACCATTCATTTTCATTCGTTACCTTGTAGCTTAGCTGAAACCATTTCTAATATAAACTTTCGTAGATATCATTCCCTTTCAGTAGGTTGTAATGACTTTTTAACCTTTGTTCTACTAGTTGAGCTTAGGAAGGCTAAAAATGTTAAAAGAGTAAGCAGTTATTCTATATGGAGAATGTTCAAGTGTGACATCTACTGAATATAAACTATGAATACATCATAACATGTTTGGGCATGAAAAGTGGATAGCAGGATTTGCACATTTTGGCGCATAGAATTATTAGAAAGAGAAACAAGTTACTAAACTCTTGGCATAAGAAATTTAGCTGCATGTATAGTATTAAACATGAAAGTTCTGTGAAAATGACCAGAAGAATAGGTGGGATAAGGCTATAGTTCAAGTTGATGATAGTGATTTCCTTTAGGTCCCATTTGGAACCATGTCAAAAAGGCCATGGCCAAAAAAAATCTTTTATTAACAAATTAATATAAAAATTATATTATATTTCATTATATACAAGCTTAACATTTAAGCATCACATTATTCTACATCCTACATATTTTTTAATACATCAATCAACTTTATTTTAATTCCTATATAATTTTTTGTTATAATTAACTAATTATTGACGGAAAGATGTGGGAAGTCTCGAGAACCAGTGGCACGCAGAGTCAATGTTAGAGAGAGAGCAATTATCCAAAAAAGCACACAGGGGTTTAAGGTGGTTCAGGGAGAAAATCCCCTACATCCACCGAGGGTTCAATGAGAATGGTTCCACTAAAAAATAAGAGATTTGGTCAGAAGACCAATATAAGGTGGATTGCAACTATCGTTCCCGACGTTTGTCAGGGAGCTCTCCTCTAGCTTTTGTCACGTATCTTCCTCTTTTCTGGTGTCTGAACCAGATGTATTTATAGACGAGTTGCAATGGTGCTCTGCGGATTCTCCGGAGGGAATGTTGAATACTTCTATCAAGCCCATACCGGCGGCACCGACACTGTCGACCACCGGAGAGACCGCCAGCAGTGACTGGGGCGAGCGACTTCTCGATCTTCGCGATCTGTGGGAACTATGAGCCAAGTTGACATTTGTCTATTGAGCCCGTACTGACGGCACGATGCTGTCGGGCTTCTGAAAGACCGCTGGTAGTGGCCGAAGCATGCGAGTCCTTGGTTGGTGTGATTGGTGGGAGGCTGCGCTAGTGGAAGCTGTGCTGTCAGGGCGATCTCCACCAGGCTTAAATAGTGACAGGAAGGTGGATGCAGCAACATCGTGGTCGATGTTACGGGTGGTGGAGATCCTAAACATTGTAGCCGACGTCATGAGGGGATGGAGATGCCCAAACATCGTAGCCGACGTGATCGTTGTTAGAGGACTGCAAAGAACTTGGCTGATGACAGGCTTGATAGGGTCTCTTTGCTTACCACGTGTATGGCTGAGATGCGACGACGAATCCGGGTGTAAATAGTGATTTATTTCACATCATATACACGTCTAAAGAAAAGCCAAAAAGTTCTTCTCCAAAGCTTTTTTAGATTTGTTCCAAGCAGGTTATTTATTTATTTAAAATGAAATGCGAATATGAATGGCGGCTAGACTCTCAAACATATAATATTAAAATCAAATGTATGCAGACGCAACTCATGACTTTATTAATATCTACTAAATGACTCAGTCTGATTATAAGTGTGTGAGTAGTAGGTCAAGGTCATGGAGATATGGTTCCTAATAAGTGCCATAAGGTTCTCCAAAAATAATTGACGAACTAAATAATACACCAAGTAGAAGTCCAGGTAACTAACCACTCAATCTTGCGTGCTCGCTGTCTATATAGGTCCATAGGTGTCGAGTTTTTATTAAATCTAGGATGTGCATAAGTGTGCTTGACCACATCAAACCTATTAATCTCACAGCAATCGTGATCTATAATCATATCAATGTGATCAATCATGTTATAAACATGGTTAGATGATTTAGTGGTCTCAATTGGGCCTATGAACGCACCTCTTTATAACTCAGCTCTATAACTACTTTCTCAACTTTACTTTTCATTTCTATCTTATAATTATTTCTTCCTATACAGTTCATCTTTGTATTTCTCACATTCTTCGGCTAAGCTAGAATCTACTATATAAAGGGATATGGATAAGGAATTTAATGCTTTAGGAAGAATGGAAGTCCTTGTAGAAAACTTAATCACCACTTCCTTCGCAAGAGAACTAGATGGCTCACCAATATGCTTAATAGGTTTAGCAATGGGAGTAGGAATTAGAGCGAAAAGTATAAGTCTAGGATGTTATTTAGGAACTATTGGTTTCACTCTTGATGAAGAATATTTTATTCGTAAATAACATTTAATTTCATCTCATATCTCAAATGGTCTAAATATTTTTCACGAATAATGATGTAGGTCTCTAATATAATATTTTATTTCATCAAGAAGGTTAACTTCACGTGTTTAACCTTTTTTAACTTAACCCAGTCACAATAATCAAAATAGCGATTCAAATTATTTTCTCACTTTTTATAAGGTAAATAATCCGAATTACCAAAAAAATAGAAATTAACTGTGATTTATTCTACAGATAATTTCTTACGTGGGAATATGCGGTTGAATCTAACCATAAGGTCGGGCATTAAAGTTTTAATTTTAGTGTCCCTATTTGTAAAAAATCAGAATATAATGAAATAAAAAATATAATGTAAAATATATAAAAATAAATGTCCTAGCTTAAACCATGCTCTGATACCAAGTTGATGAGAAATTAAAAAAATTGAATAATAATTTTAATTTATAATCTGCAAAATTAACTGACAAATTATTTTAATTTAGCACAAGAATAATTTTTAAATTATAATTTTATGACATCAAATTTTAAATTCTGTAAATTAAAATATTTTAAAATTATAATTAAATTGAATCGTCTGATAGATAAGAATTTATCAAATTATATTAGGGCATTAATTTTAATTCAACAAATCAGATCAAAGATTCAAAAATTAGGACAAATATCTCGCATTTAAATTCAACAGTAGTTTGCTTAAATAAATGTATGGTCACATGTTAGTGACAAGTCAAATAATCAAAGTCGTGTAATATAATTTCAAATGAGTCGAGAATTAGCAGTTAGATTATTTTAGAGATAATTATACCTTTACTAAAGTAATTTTACTTCCAACAAATTAGCATAAGTGATGCGGGACGGATAAATGATGATGCAGTTTAGAGACCAGCAATATTAAAAAGTAGATTATTCACAAAATAATGCAAAATATCAGAGAATAATTTTGTAATGACTGAGAAATTAATTAAACCCGCAAAAACTGATTCCTTTCAAAATTTTAAATAAATTAGATCGAAAGTAATTGAAAAATTACCAATTCAGATTAGGGCGCAATCCGGTTTTCAATAAATCAGAAACAGGGAACAAGATTAAGGGTCTCACAATATTTAACCAACAGTAATTTAAATTCACTCAATAATAAAAGGTCGCATAGGTGGAGCAAGTTCGCGCAAATCACAAGCGAGCAGAAAAATCCAGATTATTCGACTTTACCTGTTAAAGGCTTTGTTGGAATTAGTACCTGAGTAAGAGACTCTAGGGACCACGACTTAATTTCACCAAAGATTAGGGCTCAGGCAGCTGATGCACAGGCGCGGGCGGGCGCGCGGGCTCGGGTGCGGACGCTCGGGTGCAGGCGGCGCGCAAACGGGAGCGCGGGCGAGCGCGAGGGCGGGTGCTGGCAGGCGCGCAGGGGCCCTGGCAGGCGCGGGCGAGCGCACTGGCAGTGGCAGGTGCAGGCAAGCGCGCGGGCTCGAGCGCGGGTGTCGCAGGTGCGCGTCGCAGGCGTGGGCTCGGGTCGGCACGCGCCGGGCAGCGGGTCAATGCGCATAGGGTGGCGGTTCCGCGTGCGTGGGGCGGCGCGTGGGGCAGCAGACTAGGAGCGAACGACAACGTCAAGTGGAGCGTGTACTCGCGTCGCGGGAGTCGGCGCAGGCGCGTCGTCGGTGATGTGGAAACTTTACGACGTGATCACGTCGAATCGGCGAGCTAGATCTAAGAACGCAAAGAAGCAGGTGGGGTGGGCGATAATGAGGTGAGGTGAGGTGAATGCTGAGAGATGAAGATGAATTGAATCGAATCTGGAAAGGAGGAGCTGGAGCAGGTGGAATTTAAGGATTCTCATCCAAGGCCCAAGCCCTTCCCTATCCAGGATATCGATTTATTCTAGAATCAAGTAATCTTGAGGGAAAACACAAATCAGATTTGTTCAGCATTAAGAAAATAAGAGTGACAGGGAGGCGTTTATATAAGCCTCCATATAGACTGACTCAATAAAGAAAAAATACATAATGTAATAAATTTCTCACACAAACGAAGAAATACTAGATAATATGCCCAAAATAATGATCATCAAAATGGAAACAACTAATACAAAATAAATGCGAGAAATAAAATCATCCTAAAATAGAATCTCCAATCAATCAGAATGAATAGGAGATTTCCAATCTATCGAGTCAGCGATTCGCAACATCCATCTTTCCAAATCTGTCCTAATAGTCAATCAATCCAGATCGAAGCAGCATGGCTAGATCTCGGCCATCGACGGTAAACTCTGCCAGAAATGAATCTACGGTCAATCATGGTGTCCCCACCAATAGGTCTTGTTGCCATGCAGGGAGACAACGTGGTCGTTGGGTGCAAGTAGGTGACTCAAAGGTGGCGGGCTCTAGGCGAAGGTCACAAGGCCCTTTTGGTTCGAGCTATATAGGCAAGGGTTGAGCAAAACAACAGGATTTTTGCTCGAGTAGGATTGCGGGGTCAGCCGGGAAGGACGCCTGCAAGAAGGGTTGGTGCATGTGAACGCGCTTGCTGCATGGGAGCGAGTGCGCAGGCGGCTGCACACTCGTTGGTGCGATGCACGTGCGCAAGTGAGGCCTTTGCGTGTCAGCATGTTGGCGCGTGGGCGCGCTCTGTTTGCACAGGAACAAGTTACTAGCAAGGGTGTGCATTAGAGGTAGGCGAGCGTCGGAGGTAGGCGCACTTGCGAAGATAGGTTAGGTGATATGAAGAGTGGAAGATGAAAGAAGAATTTTTTTTTCACTCAAAGTATATATAAATAGGTTATTTTGAGAATTCTCACCAAAAGCTAACCTTAATATTTCTTTCATCGGAATATCAGCCACTTTAACCCGGATCTAGATACTCAAAAAACTTTGAACTCATTTCATTAATCAATAACAACCAACTAATACAATACTGGTTGACTTCTTTTATAGAAAAATCCTATGATAAAATTTTGAAATACAATATTAATGTTGAAAATAAAATGCTAAATAAATCTAAACAAATATGAGACTAATTTTATTACGATAAATCAAAACCAACTTTAAATATGACGAGTATTCAAATCTCCCAAATCTACTGAATCAAATTAAATTAAATCAAGATAAAGCTAATATAAAAATCTTAAATTAACTTTAATCAATTTGAATTTGAATTTTGATTCAGTGCATGATGTCATTCTAGCTGTTAGATTTAATTATAATTCGTACTCTCACTAACTTTGTTTTTAGAAAATTATGTGACTTGAGTACTTCCCAGGATGTCAATCATTTTAATACTACTCTAGCTTAAGCACCTTTAACTGTAGAGTTTTTCATTATTAGCTTCTACCATTTGGGATCACGCTATTTACTTATATAGCTTAGGAATTTTGTTTCCCTTCTAATGTGGTACGATTTATTTTTATTCTCCTCTCACTACTAATCATCCGACTTAGAATCCTGCAAGGAGCCTAGCTTTACTCCAGTGATTCCCTTCTCTTGGTTCATCACCTGGTGATCACTTCCTGCTCTTTTCAGCCACCCATCATCACAATTTGGGACAAAGTTTGAGAGTTTGTTCAGCCTCAGTATGTTTGTACACTTATATTGTTATTTTTATGATAGCAATTTTTCTTTCTTCTCTCTCTAGTCTCAATTCTTGGTTGAATTGTGGAAATTTGGTGTCTCTTTGTTGCTTGTTTTGTTGTTATTATTTTCATTAATTCAACTTCTGTTACACTACTATCGATTAACCGGGATTAATTTCCTAAAATTTCTTTATTTTGGTCAAAGCTCATGAATTTTTTCTTTTGGGTGGTTAACTTCAAGTTATAAGGAATGTTGATTTGTGGCATATAGTCTTTTTATTAGCACCAACCTTGAAGTTCTGAGGGTCTTTTAAAAGAGCCGTTGTTCCTGTAATTTTGTCTAACTATTTACTGCGAAACTGTGCTGCTTTTAACCACTGATTAACTGCAGGAAGCCTTATTTAATTTTTTTTTTTTTTTAACAACTCTAGTTAGTGATAGCTAGATTGTTGGGGCTGCAGCAAAATGCACAGCTATTAGGAGCATATAAGCTTGAGGGCATTTGCTTATTTAATAGTACCAGATCACTGTTAAGACAATAGGTTCTCAAATCAAAACTAAGTACCTTAAAGCATGGATTGGAAGCCATTGATGAGTGTTTATTTCCTCAGAGTGTTAGTGATTAGATTTGCTAACATTACCTATGGACCAAAAAAGGGGAAAAGTGATATCTTACTTTCTTTGTACCAGAAATAGCACCAACCATTCCTGGTTCCAGCTCTCTGAGCAATGTGGATTGAGCTTTCTTTCTTATATGTGCAATTAGATTTAAAGCTTAATTAAATCAAAAATCTGAACTCTCAAAATTAGAAGTCTTCTGGCCACCTTTGCTTGCTTTCTTTCCTCATTCTTCTGGACATTCATCAATATGATTTTGTAACAGACTGGCTTTCCTCTGGGCTGAGAGCTCCTTGCGTTCTCTTGCCTTCTTGTATGTTGCCATTCTTCTTGCATTAAATATATTAAAAGAGCAATGCACCTTTGATGAATAAGCCTTGATTACACTAAGCTTATATGCTTGTGAAGTGCCTAGCAAAATATTAACCGCTTTCCAGGACTATTATGTAGGTAGAGTAGAAAAGATGGAGATAAAGCAAGTATTTTGTTGAAGAATGAGGTTCATCATGACATGGGGATAGTGTTCGATTTCCTACATATTTATCTTCATTTCTAAATCTCCTGTTCTGGGACTTACCATTCTACTCTCTTTTCACTTTTTTTTTTGCCCCTGTGCCCATTCTCGTCCAGTGCGGGCATGGTGACACTGATGATGAGCTCAGTCCAAAATGTGTATCTTCCCTTTTGGGCATTAAAATGCAAGGAATAGCTGCTGGGTTATGGCACACGCTTTGTGTTTCAGCTGATGGAGACGTATATGCATTTGGTGGAAATCAGTTTGGACAGTTGGGAACTGGTTCAGATCAAGCTGAGGTATGTTCTTCCTATGAAATCAGATAAATTTATTAGATACATATCAAAAACAATTTATTATTATATTATAAATACATAAATCTTTCTATTACATAGTAACATATACAACATAAAAATTTGAGAAAACTTATTTTCGAGCTAGTTCATTCATTTTCCTATGGTATGTTTGGTATCATTTCTCGTGCGAATGTATTAGTTATTCTGCACTATCATTGTAGTAACTATATGTGCAAAATCTGTGGACATATTGAATAAACTTGACTAATTAACAACGTAACAACTGTTCTTTGCATATTATGCGCAGACACTTCCCAAGCTTCTAGATGCCCCTTCACTGGAGAGCAAAGATGCGAGGATAGTTTCTTGTGGTGCTCGACATAGCTCTATACTAACAGGTATTTATGCTGAATGAACTTAGGGAATTCTTTTCTACTAGAAGGCATCTTACTCTCATTGTAACATAATTTTTGGTGTTAAACTACAATCTATTTGAAATAGTGGCTGCTTTCCTCATATTTTTAGCCTTTTCTTTTTTCTTTAAAGCCTGAATATGTGTTTAACTAAACCCCACGCCCAACCAGGGTGAAATAGGCTCAAATTTTGACGAGAAAACCTAATCTAACTACCCCACATTCTAAACTGTTTAGGTGGCTAAGAGCATCCTTAAGAGCTGTTTGGTTTGTTATGTTATATTATGTTATCTAGAGTCCGGATATTTAAATGTTATTTTTTGAGTGACAATTTTATAATTTTTACAAGGAATTAAATCAATTTTTTTTAAGTAACATGGTATAGCATTAAGATAATATTGAATCAAATGTCCTCTTAGTTTTTTTCTTATTGCATGTATATTTGGTTAACACATTATTATTTCCACAGAAGATGGCGAGGTTTTCTGCTGGGGATGGAATAAATATGGTCAGGTATGAACATATCAATAAGCTAAGAAACACTAAAAAAAAACTATTTTATTTTTTAAGTATAATGAGAGAGAAATTTATTTTACTATTAGAAAGTGTGTAAAATGTGAAATACTTTCAATTCTAATATTCATATTTGTATTGGATGTGAAATAAAGTTGATTCTTATAGTTGAAATTTGTGTTGGGCAAAAATCTTACCTCGAACCAAACGAGGCCTAAATATCTACTGGCATGCAGACACAGATATTAATTATGATGAAGAAAATATTATATTTACATTATATTTACCATCCCTGTGGCATTTGTCATTTAGATCCTCACACATCTCCATCCCCTGACATGTTCTTTTCCTTTTGCTCATTTATATCAGAAAAAGTGTTATCGACTTCTATGTGTTTGTTTGACAAATGCTATGTACTAATTGTTTGGTACTCGTAGCTATCCAAAGATCATCTCGACTCCTATCTTGGTGCCAACAAATCTATTTGGCTAACTGCAAAATACTCGCACATTCTTCCTTTGCAGCTTGGCTTGGGAGACTCTGTTGACCGTAGCATACCGTCACGGGTGACGGTCGAGAATCTCCGGATGAAGAATGTTTCTTGTGGGTGGTGGCATACTCTCGTACTAGCCGAACCTCGAGCTTGAATTTCAATTCCTTCAGACAGTTTTGTTAGGTTTGTTGATACGTTTGATTTAAGAATGTTTTGAGCATTAGTTATGTACAGAAGAAATGCATCAATCCTCATTCTTTACATTGGGCATCTAGTTGTTATGCAGTGTTAAAAGGTGTTATCTATTAGTTTCTTTCATCTTCTCTTTGGCTGTTTACAGAGATTATCCGAGTGTTCTTCTTTGCTCTTTCAAGAATTTCTCAGTGTATGAGGATCAATATGTTTGTTTGTAAGGTTTAAATTTAACGATGTTAAAATTAAACTTGGATAGAGATATTTTTTTATCGAAAGTTGTGAGTGATATGAAATAAAGTTAGTTATTATGTTGGGATATATGAGGGATGTGATATAAGTTAGTTATTATTTTGGTAATGTGTGTAGGATATGAAATAAAATTAATTTTTAATATTATATTTTATGTGATGTGATATGCCTGTTTAAAATTAATTAGGTTAATTTTGAATTGCCAAATAAATATGGTAGATGATTAAAAAAATGATAGTAGAGTGTACACATGATCAATTAGTACTTTATAGGAAAATATATTTCTATAATGTATATGATTCATATATATATTCAGTTTCTCTCGAATTTTTGTACTTGATCAAGCTTAAGAACATACCTGAAAGATTTTAAATTTTATAGATTAATTTGAAGTGCTCTGTATCTATTAACTTTAGAGACTTATTTGAAATATTTTTAAATTTATGAATTAATTTAAATTATTTCATCAGGTTTAAGTAGTTTATTTTTTTATTTTCTTTTACTGTTTTTCCTAGTATTTTGATGTCATATATTCCCTTATTTTTTACTATTCAAAGTTAGCTGTTTAAAATAAAATAAATTTAATTTATAATCAGCTTAATATTTATATAATAATATATAGGTATATATATATAAATAAAAGTTTTATGAATATACATAATAATATATTTTATGTACATAAATATATCATAGCATATATTGGAGAGATTTATGTATGTAATATATATTATATGTAAAATAAATATTAAAAAAAATAAAAATTAAGTTTAATTTAACTTAAATAATTTTAGTCAATTTGAATTATACTTAATTTAAGCTCAAAATTTTTAAATTTGAGATAAGACAAATTTGCTTGAATTTAACTCAGTATCAGCTCTATTTTTCTCTAGTTCATATATTTCAATTGTTTTTTTTATATAACATATACATTTGTATGGTTACAATTAAAAAGTATTTTCGTCGTGGCCTAATAAACTTGAGAATAAAGAACCTCATTTGTTTCAAAATTTTTTTTAGCTAAATATAAATTTTAACTGTAAAAATTAATTTTATTACACATTTAACACAAATACAAATCTTAGATTCAACTTTATTTTATATCTTATGCACTTTCTAATATTAAAATAAAATTTTTTGATATTAAATTTTAAAAATAAATAAATTTTTTTCTCTTGTCTACAAAAAAAAGTTCGAATCAAACTTTCTAATAGATTCCAACAATTATTAACTGATAGTTATAAACAATTTTTTCTCATTTATTTAAAAACAAAAAAAAACTAAATCGGCAGGAATCGGGTTTGGTATCGATATAAGTTTATATAACCCGACCCGCTTCCGTTCCCCCCTCCATGATGAGAAGTTTGAGTCGTTGCCCTAGACTGTACCCCGACCTCCTGCGTTCTTTGCTCGGTGTTTCGCGTTCGCAGCTGCTCCCCCTCTCCTTATTAGCGAGGTAAAATCCTTCTCACCTATTTCCGATTCTTGGAAGAGCCCGATCTTCTTTTGGGTTAATTTGTTGTTCGCTTCAATCTCTGATGTCTGATTGTGAACTGGCGTGGGACGGTTTTGAGCATGGCTGTGAGAGAGATCAATTCACGAAATATCATGTAGATCTTGGATTGTCTGTTAGATGGTTTGTTCTTCTTAAAGCAAGATTGTTTCCTTGTTCAATGCAACAGCACCAAAAGTTGGGGTTTTTTTCGCTTGATGCTTTTCCCGTTTCGTAGTTCCCTGATCTGTTGATCATGTGTCAGTAAGATCTGGTTGTTGCATTTTTGTGACACTCAATTTATTGTGTATTCTACAACTAGGTGATACCTGTTTTTCTTGTCTGTGTATTGCATTCTGAAATGATGAATTTGTGCGTCTAGCCTTGAATAATCTGTATGAATTAGTCATTCTCTGGGCGAAGTGTTTCTCCCAACGTTGTTCTAGACTATTATTTCTCTTTTTATTTTAGAGGAATATTCGACTCTTAAATATTATTGGGGTCTATGGACTTTGGCTAACTTAGGGGGAAGAACCCTCGAGGCTAACCAAAGTGCTACGTGAATAGCCAGGATAAGGTGAAGAGTCCATGTGTAATGAGGCGAGATGGTTGCTAGAATAAAGACAAAGTAACGAAAATGGAGGAGAAGGGGTGATGAAGAGAGATATTTTTTTTTTAACTAGGATAACTAGGCTATCAAATGATTATCACCCAAGGTTAACTCATATCCTTCCCTTTTCAGGATATCGATTCTCCAACCTAAATCTCGATTGCCACTCAAATACTCAATCTTATTTCATTCATCACTAACTTTTACAATGCTCTGTGATTCCTTTGTATAGAGATTCTAAAATATAACAATTATGAAATAAAACTAAATGCAAAAAATACATTCTAAATACTCTTATACTAAATAAAAAAATGCAATAATAAAAATAATAACGAATCTCTTGTCTTCTAAATCAGCTATCAAATTTTCAATCAAATTCAATTTATACCTGGACATAATCAATTAGCTCAAATCCAAAATTCCAATTAGCATTGAACTAATATAGGAGTCTTAATGCATGTTGTTATGGTAACACCAGTATGTCTCCACCACCAGATGGACGCATCGCTCCCACAGCCCCAAGTCCCCTTTTTTTTTAGCTACATTATGTCCTACCTATAACGTCCATGCTACTATTACTTGTAAACTCAAGTGTAGGGTTGCTTAATGGATTGGTTCCAAACGATTGAATCAGATCTGTTCTAGTTCGTGGTATCGAATTGGACTGATTCCAGTAAAATAAAGAACAAATTCGTATTAGCTAAAACAGGCCTGGATTCGAATCAGTCTTTATTATTATTAGTAGTAATAGTAGTATTATTATTAGTACTTTTTGGGGAGGGAGGGAGGGGGTGGGGCAATTACATACATGCCATTGAAATTTAGTTATTTTACGTATTTGACATTCAAATTTTTAATATTACATATTGACTACTGAAATCATAAAAAAGTTACAACCTTTGTTATATACATGCCACAACTTTATAGTATGAGTTGTGCACGAGTTGTAATTTTCATATGATTTTAGTGGCCAATATGTAATTATTAAATATTTAAGTATCAAATATGTAAAATAATTAAAATTTCTAGTGGAATGCATACAATTAATCTTTTTTTTGTTTTGGAAGGGAGGTCGGGGGAAATGGGGGGAGGCAGGGAGGGGAGGTGGTGAGCTGACAAGGTAGGGCAATGGTCCATTGATCATTGCACTTGTGGTTCATGTCGAACAGAATGTTGACTTCCCAAACGGTAAGCAAGAGCCATTGATTGCTAAATTCTATTTTTTTATTTTTTTATAAATTCAGCCTTCCAAAACATATAAATATCCATCCAAAATTCAGCTCAACCTCCCATGTCTCAGTTAATCTCTCCAAGTTTTATCTTTAAGCACTTCGCCCTCTCTTAAATCTTAATACAACTTCTCGTGAATCCATGTAATTGTACATTAGCAAATATGGCTAGAGGGTGTATAACAAAGGTTAGGGAAGATCAAATCAATACTAAAAAATCAATTCGGATTTGTGCTTGGAAGATATTCTATGCCATTGTTAAGATTATTAATAGAAAAATAACTATTCATAACAAAGAAAAAACTTTTGCTTGTTTTTTATTGATCGTGAAAAAGGAATTAATTGAATACCCCAGAGTTGATTTGTCATATTTGAGGAGAAAAAAGTGCTTGTGAGATATATTAAAGTTATCTTGGTTATCTATGATAGAGCGATGACTATAATTATGAAGAGCTGTTGTATGATTAAAGAATTTCCAATAGTATTATGCTTGCATCAATGATCAATATTAAGTTTCATCTATCTAGTAGTTTTAGACATGCTTACATCAAGCATTCAGAGTAAAATATGGTGGTGCATATTATTCATAATATTATTCATAGATAATATGTTAAAATTGATTCTTCATGGTTTACATGGAGAAGTGTCTTTATATGATAAAAGAATATCTTGGAGATTCTAACGAATGAAATATTTTGGTCTAGGATGTAAAATAAAGTTGATAGTTTTATTGAGAATGATTGAGTATGTGAAATAAAATAAAGTTTTATTTATTATTATTATTATTATTTAAATTTAGTACCATTTTGATCTTGAGTAGAACTACAATGGTCTTAAGGCCAAATAGGCCCAAGGGAAATTTTAGGAAGAAAAACTGGACATCAACAGCAGAACTCAAAGTGGATCTAGGATCATTCAATTCAAAGAAGTGCATAATTTTATTACATGGATTAACATTATTGGGCAATAAAGAAATCACTTGAAACAAATATTAATGTAAGTGAATTGAAAATTTTAAGATGGACATCTATTAAAAATAAAGCAAAAAATGATTACGTCAGAGAGAATGTAAGATTAAGCTATTTGAAGATAGGTTTGTAAATAATGAATCTGTGTTATGTATGGACATGAGTCGCATGACACCATCAAGATAAGTAGATAATTTTTTTTTTATTTTAATAGGAAAAGGAGGAATGTGCAAAAAAAAAATATTGTGTTGTCAGATGTTATAAAAAATAAATTTAGATAACTAGAATTAAAACCACAGTTTGTATTGGAAAGGATTACGTGATAAATTATAATTCATAAAGGCCACTCCTAATTGTTGTGTTGTAGATTATTGCTATGGAGGAATTATTGATTACTTATGTCGGTTTTCGTGCTTACCTTCTAGGTAAATAAAAACTAATCACTTGATAGACTGATGTCATTTAGGTGTAAATATAACTTGATGCGCTTAACCAGTCTTGATGTTGATCCTTGTGATAGCAATTAGTAGTTTTGTGCACGTGCCTTACATAATTTTCAAAGAGGAAGGATTGTGATTCTGTGAACCTTGTCAGAATGTCCAGCATTTTATTATTATTATTATTATTATTTAGTACATTTTTTTATTTTTATGATGTAGCCGACCCCACCTAGTGTAATTAATGCTTGGTTATTGTTGTTGTTGTTGTACATTTGTTTGTTTGTTATCTCAATTTCATTTGTTCGTTTGATATTGATCCCTTGAAGTCTCCTCCATACTGACTTTAAGGTAAACAAATTAGCAATGCCCATTACAGTAAGTCAGTCTTACTGTTCAGTGTTCTCATTCAATTCATTCCTAGTTCTTATTTTATGTTGCTTTAAAGAATTTTTATTTTATCGTTTTGTGAATGATAGATTTAAAATACCTCCTTGTTGCTTTTGTTCTGTTTTTTCTAAGTATTGTTGTACTTGTGGCTTGATAGTTAAGCGTAACCACATTCCAATATACTAAGATCTTTTTTACTAGAATATTTATATTTCAAAACTAGATAGCTTAAATGATCATCCATGTGAGATGTAGAGTTTTAAGTACTTGCACTGGAGCCCTAACTTCGTATCAAGTCTTATTGCAAATGATCACAATTCATACGTGAAATTGCAGACTTAGGCTCTGTTTGGTTGGAGGAAAAAAAGATGGTTTGAAAAATTTTTGTGAAAAGTTTTAGAAAAATGTATATGATGTGAAACAAAGTGAGTTAATTATATTAAAAATTATATTGGATGTGAAATAAAGTGATTATTTAATGTTGAAATTTGTATAGGATGAGATATAAAATAAATTTTAAAAATTTTTAAAATAAATTTAAGATTTTGGTCATGGCTAAAATAAGCCTTTTTTTTTAGCTAGTTGCCAAACATGGCCTTAGATTGGTCATGAAGTAGAACCTGGAACTGAACATGTACATGGAATTAGCTATGGCAACTAGTCAAGTTCTGGTGACCTTTTGATTCATGATTGATTCAAACTATGTCCCAAAAAATCAAATTTTTTAAAGTCAGTCTGACTTACTAAAATTGACTTGACTTAAAATCTAATTTGTATAATGAGACTTGTTTCTTTAAAAAAGAAAATTTAAGGGTTTGTCCGGCGTTTGAAAAAAATGGAGGGTTTTTTTTTGTTTTTTTTGAAAAACATGTAAAATGAGAAATAATTTTTTTTAGTTTTGTTAAAATTTATGTAAAATATGAAATAAAATTGTTTATTTTATATTTGTATTTATGTAAGATGGAATATAAATAATTTTTTTATAATTTTTAAAAGGAAAAAAAAAGAAAAGTCCATTACTAGAAGCCATTTCCCTTTTTATTTTTTTTAAGAACTCATGGCCTTTTTTTTTTTTTTCTGAGCACCAAATAGCACCTAAATGTTTCCTTCCATAAGAATCGAGAGTGGGAGTTGTGCGACTTACATGCTTTCGGCTTTTAAGTCAGGTTAATCCCACCACTATACCACATGCAAATAAAGGATATGAATCAATTTGAATTATGTACATTATAATTTTTATTGCACCCACAATTCACTCTGAGCAAGTTACAGGGTTAGGATTTTTTCCAAGTCATGATTATGACTTGAAACTGTTCTAGTCTAGTTAAAAAAAAAAAGCGAGCAGAGCTTCAAGTTTCTATTTTATTTTTTGGTTAGACCTACGTGGCTTTGTTGTGGCAAATAGAAGGTTTGTATTTTCATATGTTCTACATTCAATCATTGGGATGTCAACCAATCAGTCTTCTAACTATTCAGGATGACGGAAGCACCCTTTTCGCCCAGGGAAAGAATTTTTAAGCTTCAACAGTATTACCAGAATACTCACAAGCATACTTACCTGAAGGGGCGTTATGATATGATCACCTCTGTTGCTATTCCACTAGCCTTGGCTGCTTCATCTTTGTTTCTCATTGTAAGTGTTTTCTGCTTTTTTTAAGAAGCTTTAGGGAGAGTCAAATTGATGCGGGACAGATAAATAACGATGCAGTTTAGAGATCAGCAATTTCATAAAACAGATTATTCACAAACTAATGCTAAAATATCAGAGAACAATTTTGTAACGACTAAGAAATTAATTAAACCCGCAAAACTGATTTCTTTTAAAATTTTAAATAAATTAGATCGAAGGTAATTGAAAAATTATCAATTCAGATTAAGGCTCAATACGGTTTTCAACAAATCAGAAATGGGGAATAGGATTGAGGATCCACAATATTTAACCAACAATAATTTAAATTCACTCAATACTGAAAGGTCGCACAGGTGGAACAAGTTCTAGCAATCACAAGCGAGCAGAAAAAATATCCAGATTATTTGATTTAACCAGATTAAAGGCTTTATTGAAATTCGTACCTGAGTCAGAGAGTCTAGAAACCACGATGTAATTTTTCCAAAAATAGGGCTCAGACGGGTGCAGGCACGCGTGCAACGCGCAGGCTAGACGCGGGTGAGCGGGCAGGACGCTGTTAGGCGGCGAGTTCGGGTCGGGCGCAGGGGCAGGTCGCGTGCGCGGCGCGTGACGAGCAAGGTCACGGGTCGCGAGGTGCGGGGAGCGCGGGCGGGCATCGGGCGGGTGTTGAGCGCATGCAAGGGCGTCGGGCGCACGCAGGGTCATGCTCGTGCGCAGGCGAGGTCGCAGGATTGCACGCAGGCGCAGTTGCAGGTGGCCGGGGCTCAATGCCGCGCATGCAAGCAGTCGTTGGCAGCGGGCTCGGCGCGATCGCAGGCGCCTCGCGGGCTCTCTTGTAGGCGGCAGGATGGCTGCTGGGCGCACGCGGGCGGCGGGCCCTCCCACGCTAAGCAGCAGATTGGGCGCGCGCGGGACGCCCGGTTGGGGCAGCGTCCGTGTGTTTGCGTCGACGTAGTCGGTTGGGGCGAGTCGCCGGGTGACAACGCGATCACGTCGAACTGGAGTCGGCGAACTGGACGCAGTAACGCAGGCTAGCAGGCGGAGTGGATGAGGATGCGTCGGGGTGAATGCTGTGGGTGCAAAATGAATGGAATCAAACCCGGAGTGAAGAGCTGGAGCGGGTGGAGTTTAGGGATTCTCACCCAAGGCTCATGCCCTTCCCTATTCAGAATATCGATTCATTCCAGAATCAAATAATTTCAAGTGAAACACAAGTCAAGTTCATTCAATATTAGAAAGATAAGAGTAACAGGGAGGCGTTTATATAGACCTCCATACAAACTGACTCAATTAAGAAAAAATACATAATGTAATAAATTTTTCACACAAACGAGGAAATACCAGATAACATGCCTAACATAACAATCACAGAAATAGAAACAACCAATACAAAATAAATGCGAGAAATAAAATCATCCCAAAATGAAATCTCTAATCAATTAGAATGAATGAAAGATTTCCAATGCATTGAGTCAGCGATTCACAACATCCATCTTTCCAAATCTGTTCTAATAGTCAATCGATTCAGATCGAAGCAGCGTGACTAGATCTCGGCCGTCGACGGTAAACTCTGCTAGGAATGAATCGACGGCCGATCGTGGTGTCCCTACCACAAATGCTTGACATAGACAAAAGGGCATATTAATTAATAAACACTTAAAAATTACTATTTTTGTTCGACGGATAAAATTTTGAATACTAGAAAATAACACCGTAGTTGACTTTTATCATTATGAATGTTTTGCTCTGGGTTTGTTATACTATGTTTTGATATAGACAAAGGGTAATTTTATCTAAGTCCTTGAGGTAGGTCTACAAAAATAAAAACATGTCATTTGGGTCCCTTTTGTCTAAATTTTTTTTTATGTGGATCTTTTGTGATAAATTTTGTTAAGTTTGGTTGTTGTTTTAAAAAAATTAAAAAAATAAAAAAATATTAAAAATTACCGTTGTAGATTAAGATGTAGAGAAAAATAAATATTGGTTTAGAATAGCAATAGGAAATACTTAAATATATTTGTAATTCTTAAATATGTATTTTTCATTTGTTAAAATAGCAATTTAGTTGTTAAATTTAACCGAAGTCATTAGAAAGAATTCACATGAAAAAAAAAAATTTGTGTGGGAAAGACTTACAAAAACAATAACAACAACCAAGTCTTAATCCCACTAGATGTGTCATTTAGGGCGTTTAGTTCGTTGTTATTTTGGTGTTTTATTATGTAATCTAGATGTTATGATATTTAACTAATAATTTTATAGTTTAATAGAAGATTATTTATAGATGTTAAACCAAACAATTGCTTTTTTTAGATAACATAACATAACACCAAGATAACATTGAACCAAACGCCCCCCTAAATGACATTTTTATTTTTATGGACCTATGTGAAATCGGAATTCTATATCAAGAGCTTGAATAGAATCATTCCTATACAGAATTTTATGTTATTATACGCATAAACATTACTATCTTGTGGCAATTTTCAAATTTTGTGTTATTATACACATAAAAAGTGATGTGCTATTTAATATGTTGTTTAAAAATTTATACAAACAAATAAACTACTGGTTTTGGTGCTTTTAGGGGCGTGGAGTCTACAACATGTCCCATGGGATCGGAAAGAAGGAATGATGATTTCTGATTCTCATTGTTCTCTTTGCTTCATTTGTGACTATGCTGCTTATATCTGGTATTTCTAGATTCCTAATGCTCTTTTTTGTCTATTAGTTTCCAATAATGTACTCAAAAGTGCTACTTTTGCATCTGTTTTGTTAGCATTATCATAAATTTGCTTCATTAATGAGATCTTATTTTAACCTCTTATTTACCCTTCTTCTTCTTCTTCTTCTTCTTCTTCTTCTTCTTCTTCTTCTTCTACTTTTGCATCTGTTTTGTTAGCATTATCATAAATTTGCTTCATTAATGAGATCTTATTTTAACCTCTTATTTACCTTTCTTCTTCTTCTTCTTCTTCTTCTTCTTCTTCTTCTTCAAGTTTTGATATTAATTATTTGATTTCTACTGTTGAATTTTTGTATATTTACCTGCAACCATGGGAATCACAAAGAAGTTTAATGTGTGATTTATGTAACCCTTTTGATTTGATGAATGTTGTGATCTTAATTCTCTAATTAGAGTTAGATGCAAATAGATGGTGCTCAAATAATGACCATGAGCATGCTCTTCTACATCATCATGCACATTCTTGACTTCTGATTTAGATGATGATGAAAAGTCCAAAAGATGATTTTTAAAATTAAACATGATTAATTACTTAATTAATGATTTAAGCATGATTAAAAAAATTTAATAAAGGGAGCATGTTTCGGATGATGCCGTTAGAGCAGAAGTCGCCCGACGCGCTGGGTGACTTCTGTTTTAATTTTTTTTTTTTTTTTTTGTAATTTTTTAAATTTTTTTTATTGTTTTTACAAAAAAATGTGAAGTTGTATTTATTACATAAGTATTTTTTTTAAAATTTATTATATAATAAGTACTCACAACGAAGTAGTATTTTTTTCTTAGAAATATTACTGTGATATTTAGAAATAAAATGAGTACGTATTTCATTCTATTCTTCAATTGTAAGTTTTGTACTCACTGATTTCTTAGTTGGTTGAAAATCTGTAAATGCGATATCATTGTACAGAATACATAAATACGCATCTTCTGTTTTTGTTTATATTTTATCATGTCGACCTTTAACGTTGATCATTTTATCGTTAAAATATTTTTTTGTGTTTAGTACATCTGCCATTTCCTTTGAGCTTGAGCATCCACGCTTATATCTAGACATACTTCAGAAATACAGCAAAACTCAATGATATATGTAAATTATTAAAAAAATAAGAAATATATACAACGTTAAATCGCATGAAAAAATTGGAATGAATATTATATTCATTATTAGTTACAAAAATATTACAGTACTATATCACATGAAATATATCATCTCTGCCTCCCTCTTTTACGCACTATAGCGTCACTCCTAGGAGTGTACGGCTCAGGTGCCCGTCGTCGTCGCCGGTGGACATGTGTATGTGCGCTATTATCATCATGCTCATCATCATCATCGATGTAACTCTCCCGTGCCTGATCTTGGTCGATCAGCGGTGCCGAAGGGTCAACATCAAATTGTGTCTGATGAAGACCATAATGATAATAAGCACACTATTCACTTGGGTCGTACTGTGATGTATGAGCTATAAAATCTGTAGTTGAATGCCTGGCGAGCTCTCCGAAAGTGAACAGCTCCTGCTCCTGCGGAGTGTAGGTCTCAGTCGAGTGGCTAGTACGCCTAGCCACCGAAGAGAAGTGAAGCTGCGAGCAAAACCGATCACATAATGAGAATAGCTGATCTTGAGAGTCCATCCATATGCTTGGGTTGCTGCCCTCCGTACATCTCTTAGCATCAAACAGTGAATACGCAGCGCGTGTGATCTCATCCAGACAAAGAAAAAATTTTGTAGTAAGGATAACTGTAGTAAAATTTAAATATGTAGCTTTGTATGTTAGACTTGACAAATTCCCTGACAACTGGCGCCGAAGGAAAATATGAAGTAGGTGGCTCTACTTCAACGAAGACAAGAGAAAGACGTGCCTAAGATCTGTACCAATCCATGTACATCCTCAACGTATCCATTGTCCTCACTGACTAATTGTGGCTGCTGAACAAAGTTAGAACGTCCTTTCCATAAATGCTTGTACAATGAGTGCTCAGCTAACCAATCTGTGGAGCTCGACCCCGACCATCAATCCTTCTGAAATTTGAATCTGGCACCTCTACCGGGAAATGCTGCTAGTATCCGAACTGCCGCATCACACGATCAGGCATGTGTTACTCAACAACTACCTAAGCTATCAGTGGCACTTGTGCCAAATAAAGAGCTGATTCAGCTGTGCAAAGAGGTGACAGGATACCTAAGAGGTCAGTAGTGTATGGTGTCCACAACACCTGAATCTGTCGTAACATGTCGATCTCATTATGATAAAATGAGACCGTATAAAATGATGCATGACCGATGACACACCACCTGCCAATACAACGTAACACATGATTAGCAACTACATATTATGACAAATTAAATGAGAATTACATATTCAATGAGTGTTACCTATACCCTAGTGGCCTTTGTATAAGCTGATGAGCTAGCAATTGTCTACTAGGGCGATCGATGTGTAGACGCTCTTACTCCCAAATGTGCAATAAATGCAAGCAACTAGCTACGGTAGAACATGTAGGGACGACAACACGAGATAACTGCCTATAGAGCTGTGCTAACACTGCAGCTCCAAGGGATAGGCCTCCAAATCGTCTGTAATCCTCAAGCATCGTAAGCCACTGAAGGTGAATCTCACAGCCCGAGGTATCTGGTACTAAGAAACATCCCAACACATATAAAATGTACGCACGAACATGACGTGTCAGCTCCAAAGGTGTGAGTCCATCTTATGTAGGCCTATAGTGCTGCCACAATAAGAATCGCAGAGGCATACATGAATTAACTGTGTTCTGCCCCATGTGAAAGTAGAAGATTCGGTCTCCTTTGTGGGGTTCATGTACACGAACCCAAGAATAGAATACTGTCCTAACAGATCATTGCAGCAGTCAATCCAACTATCTCATCTATATCCCTCCTTCACATGTATACGACTTATCAACAGATCACCGTCAATCCAAACACCTAAAATGACAGCAACATCCTAAAGTGTAATTGTTATCTCTCCAACAGGTAGATGAAATGTGTTGGTCTCTGGAGACCAACGCTCAACTAGTGCAGTAATCAAATTGTGATCTATTCTAATATAATTCAGATGCCTGATGTTGCCTACACCAGCAACATCTAACTCATCTATAAATCTAGAGCATGTGATGGGCCAATCTCGCAGCATAATGAGGTGGCTAGCAGGCTGTAGTTCTCAAGACTGCTTCGGATACACAACATAATGCCTCCCGCGTAAGTGCTCTAATGATGGGTGAACGGCTGGAGGAAGATCATCTCTCGCCGCACCCCTATCGTCGCGTTCTCGTCCTCGTGCCATATCGACTACATATAAAGAAAAAATAATTTCAGTAATAAGTTACTATTTGTAATATTATAGGCATTGATAAATTTTATCAACCTAACACATGAGTCAATAATGTATTTAATTACCTCACATTTTTAGGATTTCAAGGACATGTGGATTGGTTATGTTCAACTACATGACATACGATGCAAGTTTTGCTCGGATCACCCCTTCGGTCATCCATTGTGTTTTTTATCCGACATGTACATGGACGTCCAGGCCTTCTCACACGCAACAGTGGATTGAGCTCAACATTTCCACGAGCCTCATCGAATGCGACCTAATATCGCATATTAGGAACAACATGAAACTCATCAGAGTATATTTTTTTATAGCTTTGTATGTTATAGTAGTGTGACACTACTGGATTGTTGGCGTACCGATCCAAGAGCACGAATAATATGAGGACATGACAGATGATAAATAAGAGTACGTAAGCATGTACAGTAATAGGTACCATCAGAGTAGTAGGACACTGCTTGTTTTCTTGAAATATAATCATTAACTTCCCATTCATTGTAATTTATCCTAAACAAGACTCGGCTTCTTCTGCATGCTTTCGTAACATTACGCGGACCCTAGGTATGTAGGGCGGGACTGCTTCAGACTCCCAACCAATAGTGTTCTCCTGTTGCTTTAAAAATAAATCAATTGTGTGATAATATGTTGCACACACAAGTGCTTGAATAGGCATGCCACGGGCAGGCTTTAGAACATCATTGAAGCATTCAGATGCGTTTGTAGTCATAGTACCGTATTTGAAGCCTCCATCATGAACACATGTCCATTTCTCAAATCCTCTATCTTCCAGTCAGCTATGAGCATCTGGATGGACAACAGCAATATCTTGTATATACTGAACAAAGCTATCCCAAAGATTAGTAGTGCTCGCAGTATACATCTTATCACACATAGATTCAATTGCCTAAATACCGAGAGTCCGTAAAACCTTCTCGACATATTTTATTTTTCAGATCAGCTAATGTGTCACCAAGTTTAAATTTTAGAACCTTATCGTAACCACCGACATAATCCGGAGATCCATCATTTGCAACTATTAAGTTACCACAAAAATGAATGGTAATGTAAACAGATGAGTTTGTCATTTGATCTACAATACAGTAACTTCGAATGCAATTTAATATGAAAATAATAGCGCCTAATAATATTTATTTAATTATTTAATAACAACAACAACAACAACCAAGCCTTAATCCCACTAGGTGGGGTCGGCTACATGAATCCTTTGTTTCCATTGCGCTCTATCAGTTACCAAATTCTTATCTAAGTTTAAGTAACTAAGATCACTCCTTATAGTTTCTTGCCATGTCTTCTTTGGTCTCCCTCTTCCTCTTTGTACATGGGCAAAATCCAGTAACTCAATTTTTCTAACTGGAGCTTCAATTGGCCTGCGATTTAGATGTCCAAACCATCGAAGCC
>KZ451906.1:2520768-2537391 GCA_002786265.1 Apostasia shenzhenica
CGGTGAGTGATCTTGGTGTAATAATTTGAAGGCGGTTTTTAACCCGCCATAAACTAGTCTTTTCCTCTTACCTAGTGACAGCTCACTCACTATGTGCTGTAAGATTGACTTATATTTAGTGTTTCCATGTAATTTGTCTTTAGTGTATATTCTATATATACTAGGAGATAGGACACTCTAGATAATCGCGATAATAACCAATATATATAATAGATCAGATACTGGAGAGATATCTATTGGTATGGATGCAGATAAGACTAAGGGGAAGTAATATAGGCATGTAAGATACTATAATATTACTCTCTCTAAAAAGAGAGAAATTCAAGTTTGATGTTAATTATAATACAGTAAATAATATCAAACTTTTCAACACAAAAGTTAGAGTAATGACCCAGACGTGTATTAATGATAGGAAAAAAACAATCGTTTTGCAATAATATATATTACTATTTGCCTGTATAGTATATATTATATTATATATTAGAAGTGAAATTTTCAAAAGAGTTACATTGGCGCCTGGATGAATTTAAATAGTCGTTATTATTAAGAGAAAGCTGGTATAGAGAATAGAATTAGGTAATCAGATAATGCTGATATATCAACCCGACATCTACTTAACTAAGCAGATAATTAGTGATGAAAAGCTAGATGTAATCACCAGTCACTCATCACTCAGGCGTAAAATTTGTGTGAAATTAATGCGTTACAAAAAAATTAGAATAGACAAATGAGTAGTTTTTAAGCTAATAAGAATATTTGTCATATTGAGTGTAATGTGATGATATAAGACATAGTACTCTCACAACACAGCGCCTAGGAAACAGATGTGTAGTGGTGTAGCCCTAGTTTGAAAATAGAGGGCGATATTTGTTTTCACTAATTCTCGATAAAAAAAGTTTAGTGGAGCATTTGCGTCGATGTGTATCTTTGAGTGTAGTGTTTCGATGAGTTATCTAGATGTCCAATTTGACATCTAATGTCATTCGGGTTTTGACTAAGTAATTTTATAATCTTTATAAAAAAGGATTCTTTGTAGACTGTCATTGTAAACAAATAATTATTTTTCTAGATAACATAACATAACATCATAAATGATATAATTGAACACACTTGTTTATATGAGTTGCAAAATTTTTGGATACTATAGAGTGCTGCGACAGGATAGAGTGGTCTCGTATATGGGTGTCCTGGTGTGTTGAGATAATTATTGGGTCACTCAGGTGTGGTGGAGCTGCTCGCGACTAATAGTTATGGGATGTGTTGATGTGCTGTTTATTGCATTGGCGGGTCACAGAAGTGTGCTCGTATTCGTTATGAATTTATAGCCCATCTGGTGTTTCCCTTTTTCGCTAGTCGGCACTGATTTGTGCTTGTGGTATGTTAGATGATCTTACATCGCACACACTTTATATGTTGATTCTTTGGTTATAGGGGGTTGAGTGCACTTGGGCACTTTTGAGGGGTGGTGGCAGTTAGATAGATGTCAATAGGCGGGTGTGGGTGTCTGGACTTGACGAGCTAAAGGCGCGACCAGAATACTTTCGGGTGTGTGATTAATCTAACAGCGATTTTAGATGAACTTTTTTGTTAGGATTGAAGATAAGAGTTTGGTTGGTGTGCTGAAGTAGCGTTGTACTTTATTTGGATAAGAAAGAGATGCATTTTAAGAAGATTGTCTCTTGAAAAGATGCCATTTAAGAAGACGATGGTTCTCCCTTAATTAAGATTAATATTTAAGTATCTTTTGGCTATTATTAATCTTAAAAAAAAATATCTATAAAGTATCATATATGTTTCTGCAATCTGGTCGTTAGACGAGTTTTTGATGCTTTATTGTAATCCTGAAACGGTATTGCGTCTATACTGCAAAATTTACCTTAAAGAAGTGTTAATCAACCCTTAAAATTTCATTGTTTTAATTATTCCCTTAACAACACCCTTTTTGTTTTTAATCATGATTCTCGATCTAAAAAAATACATAAAATCAGATATTATTTTCTTCTAAAGTTAAATAATTCAATGCTCTTCTATGATGATTTAGATGATCATCTCTAAATTTAGATGATCATCTCTAAAAATTTCGGGCAAAATATCATCTTCTATGATGAAGAAGAATAGAAAAAAAATTCACCACTAAAATTCAGCGTGGTAAAAGCCATTTCATGGCAAATCGAAATTCCGTAAGCGATTCTAGCCAAATTCCATGAACCGCGTCGGCAGCACTTGAAATCCCGCAAAACCTCGAAGCCGAGTCAATTTTAAAGGCCTAGCTATCTCATGTAGCCCTATTAATCCCATTAATTAATCATAGTTTTTTGCAGATAACAAAAATCCGCATTTAATAGAGTTTATGTTTAAAGAGCTAAGCTAGCCTTCATGCTGCTTAAGCAGAATGCCCATTAAAGAAAAAACCTTTTAACAATATCAAAATTCAAAAAAAAATAATAATAACAACAACAACAACAACCAAGGCCTTAATCCCATTAGTTGAGGTCGCTACATGAATCTTTGTTTCCATTGCGCTTTAATCAGTAGAAACGACGAATTCTTATCTAAGATTAGGTAACTAAGATCACTCCTTATAGTTTCTTGCATGTCTTCTTAGTCTCCAACTCTTCTCTTTGTACTGGGGCAAAATCCAATGACTCAATTTTTCTAAATGAGCTCTCAATCGGCCTACGATTAGAGTCCAAACCATCTAAGCGCTTCAGTATCTAATTGCATACCAATCTCGATTTACTCCAGATTCTCTTCTACTTTCGTGATATACATATAATCATGAACAACGATATCAGGTTAGTTGGCAGGACTATCTCGGCTAGATGCATCTTTAGCATTCACCGACCCTTCGATATACACTTAAGATCAATTCGGATCCCATTTATTATTGCAAATGTTTTTAGTTTCAGGCCACATTCATTCACGCATAACGATCGTCATGTTTATGGGATTACAGTTTTTGACAATTACCTGATTCGGCATGGCAATTTTCTCTCGCACCAATGGACAAAAAAAGTTTATTATATGTGACTGAGACAATGCACGATATGTAACTGAAAGATATAATTTGTCTGGATCCTGTGAGTAAAGTAACAATGAGAGAGTCACCATGGATAACTCCACTATCACTCTTAAATAAAGATGATAGTATTGTTAGTCCTCATTAAGGATAAGTCATGAACTCACGATCCCCGTATTAATAAAAATTATAGTATTTTATCCAATATCTAAAATATATCAGTCCTTAATCCCAGAGTTAAAATCTCTATGTAGCTTTTTTAAAAATTTAAAATTCAGAATCCAGACCTGCAGATCATCTTCTTATCTGAGTTTGTAAAATTAAAAACTTATATAAGCGAATTCTTTGGAATCGACGCTACATCTATATATAATTCTCTTTGGGCCACCTCTAAGGATTTTTTATCACCATTAGACTCTGCTTACAGGCTATGATCAAACTGTACTTATCAGATCGACGAGAGTCCACTAGCATGAGGTTGGTTACAGGATGCTGCAAAGCCCTTGTTTATGCAAGTCTCGATAGCTGATGATCATAGAGTGTCGCTTCAGAAGAGTTTTGACATGCCAGTAATTCTGACCTCACGGAAGACAGTGCCTGCTGTAATTATAGACATGTTATGTAATCTCAAAAACATAAAATATGACCTCTCTTAATAGAGATAAGTATATACTAAAGTGTTATTCTAAGAGTGACGTAGAAATTATCAAATAAATAGTTACTTATAAAGTTCACACGATCATTATTTTTGTGAATGTGCATGCATAACACTGTCTGCTCATGAAAGTAGATTCAATGCTGGACTGGCAGCATTCATGAGCACCGACTGCAAGTATCGGTCTGTACCATGATATAATTCATTCAATTTTGAGATAATTAATTAATTATATAGCAAAACTAATTGAGGCATTTGATTATTAAGATCCAGCTAATTATTAACTGATTGATGGCTAAATTATATAAGATTAATCTACTTTGCCAAATGGAGAAGACTAGCTTTTGGAGAGCAGTGATTTTTTTCCCCGATCTTCTGCATATTCTTTGCGAGCTGGCATATTCATGCGAAGCAAATGATTTAGAGTACATCTTGTTTCATTATCTTTAATGATGCCATGATTGAGTACTTTAAGTCCGATCTCGGCTTATTATATGATGATCTGGTTTAAGAGTGTGTAGCTGAGAATTAAGAGATGAAATTCCTTGTAACAGTATTGCAATTATCAATTACGTGCATGCATCGCACTTTTTAATTAGATTGCTTTCAAGGATTGGGGCGGCCATGCATGTTACATAGAAACTTTCAGTTTTATTATAAACTCGTACCATTAAATTAATTAAGGACAAAATAATTTAAACCTTCCCAAAGGAGTTCTTTTTTTTTTTTTAGCCAAATAATTATTGTCGTGTTAATTTCACGTATATCTTATGATATTTCCATAATTGTGAACGCGGGTTGATCTTGAGTAAATTAAATGAACAAAATATAATCATCAGTTAATTAAACATAATTGTGAAATTCTAATTATGAAAAATTAGATAGCAGTCCAAGCATCCCCAATTTATATATATATATATATTATATAAGTTCAAAAGCTAACTCTATGAACAACCAATTCTGACTGATTTTTTATTTTATTGTGTATTTTTCCGAATTATTTAAGTAGCATGCGATCAGTAAGAAATAAAAAATTAAAGATAAGAAATATATATATATATATATAGGTAGATTTACGGAGAGATGCATGGAGGAGAGGCTCTCAGGGACTTAATTTGACCAGAGACGGAGGAATAGGCCTTCCTGTTATCTTGTTGAATCAACAGAACTAGGAAGAAGATCACATGGAGGTTCTCTTCATCAATGGTGGCAGCTTGCAAGTAATATTCTTTCTGTTCCTTCGATTCTCTGTGATCGGGAAGCTGCTGTTCTCTCTCTTGATCATTGATCCTGATTTGGTTTCGCATCAAACTGGTGATCTTTTCGCTTGGTGGGATGATCCTCAGGATCCATTGATGAGCTTCTTTCAAGATAAGGACTAAACGCCGGCATTTCACGCGGTGGAAACCCTCGCCGGCCGGCAGCCAAGATATGATGCCGCTGCCGGTCGAAGCTAAATTCCCTGAGCTGCTTGAACTGCTTTTCAGTGATGGAGTACTGGCGCGGCTGCGGTCGGCAGGCTGCCGCGGCCACCATGATTCCACCTGATCCGGGCTCGAAGAATCGCCAGCATGGCAGTGGGGTCGACAGGAGGAGAAGAAGAAGAAGAGTATAGTGACGAGCTAGCACGTCGACTTTATTATATATAATTAATGCTTTTTTATGGATATATATAATATATAATTATGCTTTTTTTTAATAATATATTATTATATATATATATATTAATGCTGACAAAGAATATAATAACTAATTAAATGTTATCTAGATTTCTATAATTGTCCTTTAACTTATTATTTATACAATTCAACGTCATTGTACTAAAACTTAATTTAATAATAAAAAAATCAACCTTATTATAATAGTTATAACGTTACCTTCATACAATATAATTAATTAAAATGACATCCTCATGCATGACATCAAATTTTATATAATATTAGATATCAAATTAAATAGAGTGGCATCTCATAATTACTTTTTAACTAATTAAAGTCTATCATTATTTAAAAAAATTAATTAATTTCTCAAATAATATATCTTAAACATCATTAATATTGACTAATTTAATTATGTATCATATAAATTATATAAATATATAAATATCTGTAATTTTTATTGAATGGTATTCTAGTTTCTAGCACAATAAAAAAAATTAAAGAATCTTAAATTTGAATTATATCATCATTATAATTTTTAAATAAATAAAAATTTATAGAGATTAAAAATGAAATTAATAAATTAATATATATATTATATATTATATTATATATACATATACATGAAAATACAAACCAAAGAATCAGATATTAATTTCTCTCCTTCTTAATCATGTAAACGAAGAGAGGCGAATTATATATACACAATAATTTGTAGGTTAGTTAAATGATGATTTGCTATATACACTAAATGTCAACTAACTTATTTTAATCTCATGATTTTTTGTTTGCAGCTGAACATTATTTTAATACTCATTAGATATTTTAGTCAACTTAAAATCAATTTAATTTTTATATAATTTGAAATTGACTCAATTAAAAATCGTAATATATTGTAATAGTTCACATGATTTTAAGAAAATTTACACAACGTATTTAATTTATTATTAATTGTGATTTGCGTTTTCTCTTTTTGTTATTGTGAAAAATTTAATTTATTTTTCATCAATATTTTCTAGAACAGAAGAAAGAAGATATATATATTATATATATATTATATATATAATATTAAATAAGTAGTTGAAAAAAAGAATATGTAAATGGTAATTAGTTAAAATTAAAATTATAAATAGCAAATCATTAAATAAATTTGACATTTTAGGGATCTAGAAAAAAAATTGGGTGGAAAAGATTCATAGAAAATGATTTAAAATGTATGACCCGTATAAAATATATATACATGGCCCTAACTTTAGAGATCCATGTGTATTTTATCCATGATAAAAAAAAAGTGTTTTTTATCCCATAGAAAAGATTAATATTTGAAATATCTTCATTATTATTATTTATTTTTAATAGAAGAAATATCTCATTGTTATCCATATGATTTTGTAGTATTGAGATAAATATAGCAATCCTTGTGCACTTCTATTTGTCATGTACTTGGGATTTTAATTTGCGTTTAAATTAATTAGCCAGCTGCATGCATGTCTTTCTTTTGAGATGAGCATGGAGATTAAATTTTAATTAATCACAGCTAATGATGATTAAGATTCATTTGGAAGGGACCTCCGGTCACAGAATTCATGGATTGAAGTCAAAGCGAGTTTGGATTAACGCAAAACTCATTTTTAAATTTTTTTTATTTTAACTCAAATATTAATATTATTTTAAAAAAGTAATGGAAATTGATTAGGCATGCATAATTTTAGCTCATGGCTTTGAAATTTATGAAATTGTTTGTTCAACCACTTCACATTAATATTGTAATTAGTATATAAAATTATTTTTGCAGCATGCACTAAAAAAAATAAAGCTGGTAAGTCCGTTGGAAACTAGCAATTTAATAAGAAATTAGATTAGGGAGTCAAATTAAAGGACCTCATTATTTTATACTCACATTAAATTAAAAATATGAGGGAGCACTTATGCTGAAAAGTTTTATAATTTTATTTTCACATTTAACATAAATTTTTAATATTAAAATAAATTTTATTTTATATTTATATATCTCTTAATTTTAAATAATTTTTCATCAAATTTATAAATTAATATATATATTTTTCTTCTACTTAAAAAAAATTCTCTAATTAAATGAGTTCAAAGGGCTTGTTTAGTTGTGTGTTAATTTTAGAAAAGAAAGAGAAAATATTTTATTTTATAGAATTGATGGGAAAGAATATTATTTTAATATTGAGAGGTTTGTAGGATATAAAATAAATTTAATTTTAAAGTTAAAATTTGTGTTGGATGTAAAATAAAAATTATTTTTAAAATTAAAATTTGTGTGAGAATGTAAAATAAAATTATTAAAATATTAATTGTGCTAAAAAATAGAAGGTAGACAGACAAGGCCAAAGAGTGAGTAATTAACAATATCTTCTCTCTAAACACTAGAGTTGACAAATAAATATAGTCAAGGCTAATGTTTTGAAGTGTTCTATGTCAATCCATATGGATGATATATTTTTTTTCTTTATAATGTGCATATATAATTAATGTTTCACTTAATCCAAAATCCCTCTTCAAATTTGATCCAAAGATGTTAAATTTTAAGTGCCCCGGGCATTTTGGAGGTTGGGTGTTACAAATTTGTATACTTTAAATAAGCAACTATATATAGTTTTAGGTTATATTTATCTGATCAATTAAGCTCAAGTGCTATTTACTAATATTAAGTAAGCATTATATTAAAAAATATATATTAACTAAGAAATGCCAAGCTAATCTTATTTTGAAATATTGTTGTTCTGTTGAGTTGAACCCTAACTTGCTAATTTTGTGATCATGTTTAATTATTTATACGCGTTCTACTTGACATTAATTGCGTATTCGTCTTCAAATGTATGGTCTACTTTAATTTCACATCGACGTCTGCTTAATAATTGAGTTACAAGAAATTAGTGCTTAATTTGTTTATCGTAAATTTTGTAAACTAGGTTTAGAGAAAAAATAAAAGGACAGTAAAGAATAGGATAATACGAGTTTTTAATGATCAAAACCCCAAAAAATCATTCAAAAAAAAAACAAAACCGAAAAAACTGGAGAAAACCGTGATGCTCTAGCTACAAAGAATTATAGCATGCAAGAGGAGAAGACGATTATAACGATTAGAGAAGAAATAGAAAAATTAAATGAGGCTATATATGATGGGGCATTCAGATATGGACAATCAAGATTGAATCGAATAGCTTACTCTTTGATGGATAATTGTGCATATTATTTATAATTATTTTTATTAAAATTTAAATTGGTTAGATTTATTTATCAATGAAGGTCGTTAATGGCTTGTTTTGGTCTATTGTTCAACTCATTATGATCGTAAGGTATTTGAGTCATTTGTTATTCATGTGCTTTGAATAGTCATCTTCATCATCATGGCTTCCCTTGATTATTGACTTAACTTTTTTCTCCTTTGATTTTCGCATGGACATTTGTAATCTCTTGCCCCATCTTTTCTTAACATAACAAATAATGTTTGCCCTCAAGAACTTGTAGAAAATTTATTATATGCCATCATTTTACAAGACAAATGTAGGCGAATGATGACATATATCACACTTTACTGCTTATAAGTAAAAAAGCCCACAAACCTCGAAGGGCCGGTCCCAACTTCTTGGAGAGGTTCAAAAATTACATTTAGTATACAGAAAATTTAAATTACATTTAGTATACAGAAAGTTGAGTTGAAAAAGTAGAAGGTAAAGAGTGCTACATTAGTGGCTACTTTGTATGTATGTCATCTACTCCGTTCTTATCTAGTAGGATTAGCTAGTCTAATAAACTAGTTTAGAAGTTGGCTTCGATTTTGCTTCTTCCTTTAAATTTGCATTAGATTTTATTCTGTGAGTATTCTTACTGAGATTCAAAGTTTAAACCTCATGGAGCTTGTAGTTTCTTTTTGACGGATGAACTAATTATGATTGTAATAGTTGAAATCCAACATTCTAGTAATTAAAAAATTATATAATAGTATTTTCCTTATAATAAAAGCTAATGTCCAACAATCTCAATCAGGTTGTAATGACATTGAATGCATTAATGTGATATGTGACATGACATCCTTCAATTATCTTAATTAGATTGAGTATATATATAGCATATAAGATATATCTTACTCGATGTAGAAAACATATTAATTATACATATTGTGTATATATAAAAGAAATATATATTTTAAACTTATTACATGAACAGCCTTAGATTTGTTATCAACAAAATCTCCCTTGCCCTTCTCACGCCTGTGGGTTCGTTGAAATAGCTCAGATTGTGTTGGCATCCGACCCAGTTCACGCTCCTACAAACTTAATCAATACTAATTATCATGTAATTATAAAAAATAAGTAAAAAAATTGTAATTAACTTTTACTTACTAATACCAATCTATGCTGTAGAAATGGGAATGGAGCCTGCCGTATGCTTCACCATCGACCCACTTGTGCTCGGTTTGTCTACTTACAAAGCTTTTTGTGATCGAGCTCTCCACTTTTCTTGACTCCATTTGGTGATCAACTCATCCCAGTGCTCTGGTGCTATCCAACTTGGGCCGTGCCCACTTGTATCGGCAATATCATTAGTACTAGCTTTGACTTTTGCTCTTTTTCTTGCTTTAGTCAACTCATCCTTATAGGATTTATTAAAGTGTCGGTTCCAAGCTCGACGAATGAGTTGTGTTATCTCTTTCATCCCATTGCCACCTCTCCTACAAAATAATTTTATACAAATTCCTCAAATCTTCATAATTTTGTAAAAAATATTTCCCAAAAAAAACTTAACAATAAAGACTTACTTGAAAATGCTCGAACATAGTATCTTTGAAACTAGTAGGAACAAACTCCATTCTTCCCATGCACCTTCACAACGATTTCGCATGTCCACCATAAGATCTCGTGTTGCTCGAACATCATTGAAATCACTGCAAATTTAACATGAATGGTTTGCATAAAAAAACTATATAAAAAATAAAAACAATAACAAATTAATTTTCATACCATTTGCTATCACCAATGAGTCTAAGCCATGGTCGATCACTTGGGATGGCCGGAATATTTGTGCCCAAGTTGCACCCCCTGCCTCGTCAAGGGTGAGCTTCATCCTGGCTTCGCCATCCTCCCTATCATCATGTTGTCTCTCGTGACTCGCATGGGCCTGGATTTCTCTCTGATCATCAATTGTGTCTTCTGATCCAAATGATGATAAAGATGAAACATTACTATCTTCAGATGTAGCAGAAGGGTTAGAATAACCCAAGTTGCCATGCCCTCTTGATGAGGTGCCTTGCCCACGTGATGAGGTACCACGACCACCACGTCCTCGTGGCATTTTTGCTAAAACTGCAAGCATCAAAATGTTTAAATCATATATAATATTAATTAGATATATTAAAATTTGCATAAAATAAAATTCACAAAAGAAATGTGTTACCTTCAACTGCAATCACCCTATTTTTTGTGGAAAAAGATTAACACAATTCACTCGCTCCCTGAATACTCATCTTCACTTTCTGTGTCACTGGAGTTAACTGATTCAATGTCTTCCTCCTCCTCTGATTCTAAGAATTCAACATTAATATTTTCATCATCTATGCTAGCTTTTCGTTTTTCACCAACATTTTGAACAAGATGTAAATCGACTGACTCAACTTCTTCTAATGGATCTGGTCGTACCATGATTGATGTATCATCAAGCTCAATTGGTATAACAATTTCAACAGAAAAACTTTGTTTGTCTTCCTGAAGAACAATATTATTCTCTTGGTAATAATCAAATTCTTCGATTATCATAGAGGACTTTGTTTTGCTCACTGCCCACCAATTTAATTTGTCTCTCTTAACAGAAGGATAAGTAGCGTAATATACCTGTGTCGCCTGCTGGGCAAGTATAAATGGCTCGTATGAAGAAGATTTCAATCGTGATTGATGATTGACATTAACTAACCCATAATACGGATCAATTTTGGTACCTTTCTCTGTGTCGTACCAATCACATCGAAATAGTACCACATTATTACCTCTTCCAAGATATTCAAACTCCATTATCTCAGTTAGTGTGCCATAGTAATCTCTCTCATGATCATTATAGCAACTACCTTTTACGCATATTCCACTGTTCATTGTCTTTAGATGTGATCCATATTTTTGGCTAATAAATTTATAACCATTAATAAAATAACCTCTATAGGTTTGAACACTACGTGATGGTCCTTGCGCTAACTGAGCTAATCGATTATCCATACCATTACTAGCTGTTGAGGCCAATGCTTTCAACCAAGCAGGAAATTCTCGTTCACGTAGATTATCGAGTTGTGCTTCGGTCAAAAAAGGATGACTTTGAATAATTTCAGAGTCAAATCTCCTACAAATAATAATTAATCTTTAATTATGATAAATTATTCTTAATAAAGATAATACGTGATAAATAAATATTAAATACTTACTGTAAAAAAGGAGAAACTTCATCACAATTTAGTAAGATATATAAATGTGCAGCATTTAAGTCCTTCGGTGGAATTACTGCAAGTCTTTGTCGTGGTCCAAATGGTCGTCCTTGAAAAAATATAGATAGACGTTCTTTCGAACCATTAGAACAATAACCATCATTACGAGGTGCTCGATTCATTCTGGTTGGGATGTTTTGTGGAAAGTAGTAAGAACAGTGAGTCGAAATCTCACTAATTAAATATGCCTCCACAATAGATCCCTCAACTCGAGCTTTGTTGCGTACCATATTTTTAAGATAGTACATATATCTGCACATACATTGTAAAAATTTAGTTACATACACAATAACTTTAATTTTTTCAGTAGTAAGTAAATTTAAATTGAAATTATATTTTCACCTTTCAAAAGGATACATCCAACGATACTGAACTGGACCACCAACTCTAGCTTCATATGCAAGGTGTATTGGCAAATGTTCCATGCAATCGAAAAAAGCTGGTGGAAATATTTTTTCCAACTTACACAATGTTGTGACGATATTCTTCTCAAGATTTCTCATATCAGCTTCGCAGATACTAGGTGCACATATATTTCTAAAAAACAATGATACTTCTGTAATTGCAGACCAAACAACATAAGGCAACAGTTCTTTCAAAGCTATTGGTAACAATCGCTGCATGAACACATGACAGTCGTGGGTTTTCATCCCATGTAAATGATAATCTTTCAACCGGACACAACGTGCAATGTTGGAAGCAAAACCATCTGGAAATTTTAATTGTTTAATCCATTCACACAAAATCTTAATCTTGTCTTTCGATAATGTATAGGATGCTGGGGGTTTAAATATTTTCCCATTACGTTCTATAAGCTGTAATTCATGTCTCTTACAATACAAAGATAAATCAGCTCTTGCTTTTGTATTATCTTTAGATTTGCCCTTCACATCCATAACTGTATTGAAAATATTATCAAATATATTTTTCTCCACATGCATAACATCAAGATTATGTCGAATCAGATTTGTTTGCCAGTATGGTAACTCCCAAAATATACTTTTACGGAACCAGTTGTGTGTAGATCCAAAGCCAGGAAGCTTTTTTTTATTTGGTCCAATGGGCGGCACATTCTCAACTTTACAAATATATTGAAATACTTCATGACCAGATAAATGTGGAGGAGGACTATCTTTTTCAATCTTACCTTTTAGAAATCTATCTCGTTGTCTCCTAAAAGAATGATCAAATGGTAAGAATTGTCTGCTGCAATCAAAAAAACAAATTTTTCCACCATTTTTTAAATAAAAAGCCTTAGTACGATCCATACAATAAGGACAAGCAAGCCGTCCGTGTGTACTCCATCCTGATAACATTCCATAAGCAGGAAAATCACTTATCGTCCACATAAGAGCTGCACGCATCTGAAAATTTTGCTTTCTAAATGAATCATATGTGCTAACCCCTACATCCCACAAAGATTTGAGCTCATCTACTAAAGGTCTCAAAAAGGCATCTAAAGTTTTACCAGGACTTGTTGGACCAGGAATCAATAACGATAAAAATATGAAAGGCCTTGTCATGCACATTGATGGAGGCAAGTTGTAAACTGTTACAAAGACAGGCCAACAAGAATAAGGCGTTGCTTTCTGATTGAAGGGATTAAATCCATCAGTAGATAATCCCAAACGTACATTACGTGGATCGCGTGCAAAATCAGCATGTTTCACATTAAAATGCCTCCAAGCCTCACCATCAGCTGGATGAACCATAGTACCTACATCTCTTTTTCCTGAATGCCATACCATAAGACTTATGTGACATAAACAATCTCTGTAATCTGAATGTTATAGGCAAATAACGCAAGACTTTAAAAGGTTCTTTTACAAATCGTCCATTTGAAGCTTCTTTATATCTTGGGTGCTTACAAAGTGGACATGAGATTAAATCAGCATATTCCTCATAATAAATAATGCAATTATTTATACAAGTGTGAATCTTTACATATGGCAATCCCATTTGCTTCATCATTTTTTTTGTTTCATAAAAAATTTTTGGCAAGTTTGCTCCCTTTGGCAAACAACTTCTAAAAATTTCTAACATTCGATCAAAGCATGCATCTGACATATTAGTCTCTGATTTCAAGTTTAACAGCTCAGAAATTGCAGACATTTTAGTATGTCGCTGGCATCCAGGCCATAATGGAACCTTCCCATCCTCAATATAATCATATAACTTACGAGCTTCTTCTGATGGCTCCTCTAATTCAGTTTCTGCTACAAAATCATTATTTTGATTATATTGTATACCAACAGCTTCTTCCACCATTGTTATGAATGAGTCGGCAACACCATCAGTAACCTTTGAGGTTTCAAAAATATCAACACAATGTGATATTCCTTTCTCACCATGTGAACTCCAAATATAATAATTAGGCAAAAAACCTCTGCTCCACAAATGAACTGTAACTTCATCTCTATTGAAAAATTTCTGATTTTTGCACTTGAGACATGGACATCTAATTTTATTATTGCTCACAAATTTAGTTTGTGAGAAAGCATAATCTAAAAATTGTTCAACTCCAGCTACAAACTCATCTGTCAAACGACGATCATTATTTCGTCTATTATACATCCACACACGTGACGCATCCATGTTCTAACATGTAGAAAAAGAACATATTAGAAAGAATGATGGTAAGTCATACATCAGGAATTGCTTTTCATCTATCTTCAGTAATAGATGGTAGCCAGAATGAACAAACTATGAAGCCAAAACATTAACCAGAATAATACTAATCAAGAAAGCTATTTTTCTCCACCATTGATCACCTGAAGGACCCACTTGTCAACCTTCCAAGTGAATTATGTTAACCCAGAAAATTAGATAGATCTACAATTTTATACTTTTGACACCAAAACACATGAACTTCTACATAAGAAAGAAAAGGATTAACTTACCAGTTTGTCAACCCAGAAAATTGGACAGATCTGCAATTCTACAGGCTTCAGGTTCAAGTCTAGAAGCAGAAGAAATCAAACTTTTCCATCCTGGAAAACCACAGAGAAAATCAAAAAAGTGGCAAACCCTCTCAGTGAAAACATTGAAGCAGGAGAGAGTTGAAAATGAGAAATCAAACCTTGCAGCAATGGCATGTTTGCATGAAGATTAAGAAAAATGCTAATACAATATTGAGGAACTAACATAAAATGGAATAATGTCTTAATTTCAAGAAACAGAAGAATGAACAGGGATTATACTAAAATGATCTACCTAGAAGAGATTGCACGACTGTCAGCGAGATGACGAATGTCGGGTGCAGGCGTGATGGTCGGAAAAAGATGGGAGATAGAGGAACAAGGTCGTTGCTCGTCGGCTACGGCCAATGTCCCAATTACAGCAGTTGTCCGTCAAACATCAGTGAGTTAGGGCAAAGGAAGAGGAAGATGAGGTGTTCGGTCGGCACCACGGCAAGACTCGGCGTCAGCTTGACCAGTCTCTGACTGATCGACGGCAGCAACAAGTCATTGGCAGTGATGGATCGACAGAGATCGAAGGTTAGGGCAGAAGAAATTGCACAAAGGAAGAGGAGGATTGTTTACCGAACCTCAGCGAGCCAACCTAAAGAAGAGGAGGAGGATCGCACCGCAGCAAGGCTCAGCGACCTCTGATGGCTGGTCGTCAGCGGCGATCGATCGTCGGAAAGAAGTGCATTCGGAGGCTAGGAGGGTTGGCAGAGGTGCAGTCACAGAGTTAGGGTAGAGGCGCAAAAGGGTTAGGGCAGCCGGCGAGAGTTTTATTTCGCGCGAGAGTTTTATTTCGCGCTCATTTTTTTTAGTTTTCCGCGCGACATTTTTAGCTTCGGCAAACACCGACGCTAGAAATAATATCAACGTCAAAAGTCTTAAGCCGTCACTATTATTATCTTTAGCGTCAGTGAAAGCGACGCTAAAAATAATTTAAATTTCGTTCAGTATTTAAACGTCACTAATATTATAGACCGTCACAAAATCATCGCTAATATAAATTATCAGTGTCAATTATTATCTTGACGCTAATTTCGATGCTAATATATAATTTTCTTGTAGTGCAATGAAGAAAAAAATATAAAAAGATTTGCAAGTTTCTATTTTTAAATATCAATTCACATTTTGTTATTCGATAAAATTAGTTATTTACCATAGTCAAACTGATTTGTAATCAAATGAAATTATTTACTTATATATTATCTTGTTTCTCTCCCGCAACTGTCGATATATATAGATCATACATATAGATATAACACTCGTTGTTTGATGTTTAGAAATGTTTGATTTTATTTTAGCTACTTAATTAACAGTCGAATATTTATTTCAAATACCAATTAACGAACAAAATGTCCCACCAATTATTGAAGATTTCATCCAAAAAAAATTATTGAAGAATTCATGAGCTTTATCCGCTGCCTAATAATTTCAAGGAGATGTGTTATTTTAATATTTGATAAACATATATATAATATATATATAAATATATATAGTAATCAGCAATTTTCCTTGTAATTTATCAGCATAATGCAAATTACCAATGTGAAGCATTAAGATAATGTGAACAACGAATTTAAAGTAGTTTTTTTATTTTGTATGTACGCGAATGTATGCATAATATTATAATTTATAATTAAATTTTGAAAAGAATATTAAAATGAATGAAAAAATATATTTATATTATATAATTACCTCAAAGTAAATATTGAGTACGTCCTATATATAACCATGATATCAGTGAGCGAGTGTGAGAATTGGAGAAATATATTTGATAGAGATTGCGATGTGTGGCATAAAAATATATATTATAAATTGATTTGATTAATAAC